>CABHPH010132169.1:0-21319 GCA_902168325.1 Peromyscus nudipes | reverse complement strand
CCCCCCCCTTTTTCTGGACTGAGAGGCAGCATGGAACGTGCTGGCCGTCCAGCTAGGAGGAGTGTTAGCTGTGTGCCAGACTTTAATATTGGTAATTAAACTCTGCATGCCTCACACTCTCCTTTTGGTTTCAGTTTCATTGGTGCTTTTGTAAGGATTAATTAATGTTCTGAAAGTGTTTTGAAGATGAGCAGTCTTACATGCACACAGAGTGTGATTATTTGTCATTACAAATAACTGCGTACCGCCACGTTTTCCTCTCACCTTGGTGACTGAGGAGGAGGGTGCAGTTCAACCGCACCGTCTCTCACAAAATGGCTGTCTTTCATCAAATTTATTCTTGTGTTGACTCATTTCTTCAGTCACTGTCTGTTGAGTGGCAGGCATCAAGGACCTGAGGGTGCCCACCTCCGTGTACCAGCCAGAGACAAGGCCAGCTGCAAGGGCCGTACTGGTAGGAGAGCTACACTTTTACCTGGTTGTTCTGTTGCCATCTTGAAATTATTAATAACTTTGTAATAAGAGGCCCTGCGTTTCTATTCTACATGAGCCCCACAAATTAGACTGCCAGCAGCTCCACAGACACGTAAACAAACCATCAAAGTGGAGCAGGTGGGGCAATAATTAGGCAGGAAAAAAATGTTTAACTGCTCATAAAGCTCAACTTGAGGACACCGGGAAAGATTTTAATAAGTGCCATTTGCTTTCAACGGACAGATAGGGGTCATTATGCTGACCAAGGAGTGTGTGATCTGGATGGAACTTGAGCACAAGCCAATGCAGCATCGTTTCCTAGGAACCGGGGATCCGGGAGACGGTAAGGTTGACCTTGAACGTGAAGCTCTCTGCATGTGCACCTGTGGGGATGTGTCAGAAAATGTGAGGTCAGGAAATGAAAACTAATGGAACCAGTCAAGGTAAGAATGACTGTATCAATATGGAAGGCAGAGGCAGGCAGATCTCTGTATATTTGAGGCCAGCATGGCCTACAGAGTGAGTTCTAGACCAGCCAGGACTACTCAGTGAGAACCTGTCAAAAAGCAGAGAAGAGAGATCTCAGAGGAGTTGGGGGGGGGCATAACCAGAATATATTGTATGGAAAAAATTATAGAGGAAATAAAAGGAGGAGGGGAATTTTATCCGAAAGGTATGATGAGACGGTTCTCAGAGCTGTGTCCAACACCATGTGCACATACTTATGTGTGCACACATACACACACAGGCTGGTGGGTCAGCTGCTCAGAGCCCCAGACTAGGACAAACAAGGTCATGTGAGCTATTGAATGTGCTAGGTTAAAATTACAGATTCAGGATTTAAATTCCTGTCAAAGCCCAGGCTTTGCTCTAGTCCATGCCGGGGCCTCACACTGCATTCCGGCTTCAGGTTGCTACCTCAGTCGTAGTCCAAGGCAGCATGATCAACAATAGACACACAGAGATGTGTCTCCCTGGGTTCATTTGGGAGAAAGTAGCCAAATCACTATGATGGGTTGAATTGAGTTCTCTCTTAAACCATAATGTTGACGTCCTAACTCCCAGCACCTCAGTGTGTGGACCCGCTGAGAAATGAGGATGCTACAGATACGGTAAAGATGGCAGTGGCTGTCTAATCCAATCCTATGTGGGGGAGGGAGAGGGAGAGAGAGAGGAGGGGGGAGAGGGAGAGGGAGAGGGAGAGAAATGGGGCCCAAAATGCATGCAGGCAAGGAGAACAGGGCACAAAGATGAATGCATAGTGGAGTTGTCTTTCTATTAGCTAACCAAGGCCACAGCAGGACACCAGAGACTCTGGTTGTGGAGTCCTGTGAGCGTCACCTTCTATCACTCCCCGTGTGAAAAGAACACAGTGGGGTAGGCTGTAAGTATTCTGTTTGTCACCTGTTTGATTCCCCAAAGAAGAGCCCCCTGGGAAGGAGTGTGATCTCAGCATTCCCAATTCCAGGGTTCAGGGTAGATTATCCACCCACTGAATCTGAGGTGCTTGACTGTCTGGCTTTACTTTGTCACCAAGGACCTCTCTCCATCAGTCAGGCTGTCCTGAGAACACAAATGCAAGACCAGGTTCACTACGCTAAATGCAATTCACAGGGTAAGTCTGTTGAAAGGAAACAAGAGACGTTGGAGAGAGACGAGGGGGCTGTTCCAACACTCTGCCTGAATTTCTTGCTTCCTAAAGATATATTTGACCACACCCTATGGATTCCTTCCGAGTCGCCCTTTAAGCATTGCTATCTGCGGCGATTGGAAAGCAAGACAGACTGCACCCTATCCAACCATGAATCCACCGCAGCCTCCCTGGGGTCCTTTGGGCAAATTACAAAATGTCTTTGTGCCTCCTTTTACAAAACTACGAAAGTGGAAAGTGGGGTAACTTGGTTGTGCGGCTGCGGGGAAGCACCTGAGCTTGTTGGCGCATTTGCCTGCTGTGTTAGAAATACTCTCACACGGAGAGCACGCCACTGAGTCACTCAGCAGCTGTCTAGGGGATGATCTGTGTCTGTAAAGGGGTATTCCAACATGAGCAGATCCCAAACAATGTCCTAGGGTAACTCTCACCCTCCCTAAGTCTAGTCCCAGAGACAGGAAACACACCTCTGAAGTAAAGAACCTAAGAAGATCCCCTGGGGAGGCTCTGCCCTGTCAGCAGCCTGGGATGATGTCAGGCTCTGACAATGAAGCAAGATGCTTCTTTGACAATGGAATGCAGCCCCTCTGCCACAAATGGGACAGTCACTCGCCGTGAACAGGGGAGACATAGGCGGCAACAGAAAACATCTGCATTAGCGGGAGGGAGAGCCCTCCCTACCAGGCTCCGAAGAATCAACTTTTATTTTCTTTTCCGGGAAGTATTGGTAGTGTCTACTCTCTGCCCATCACCACGCTAGCCACAGGAGGGATGGTCAGGAACACCCTTGCCCTCCTAATGATGAGACAGATAAACTGATGGGTAATGCATCACATGCCAGGGGAGAGATGTATCTCCAGAGGGTTTCACACGACAGAAACTTATTCATTGAGATGAGAAGTCTAAGTCAAGCTGTCTGTCTATCAAGTTAACCCTTTCTGCAGACTCTAGGGAAGAATGCGTTCTGAGCTCGTTCCTTCCCACATTCCCACCCTTTGTGCTCCTTGCTGCTGTGGTCCAAAGCTGTCCTTAGAGGAGGTAAGAAGTAGATGGATTCGGAACTCACTTTGAAAGTAGAGAAGGTCGGCTAAATGGATTAAATGGGGTATCTTTAGCATGGGCAACCAGAGTGATGAAGTGGCTGTTACTTAAGATGGAAGTCTGGGGAGAGACAAGTTTATCTCACAGCCCCAGGCTAGTGGTCCAGGGAAAGAGGGAGACTGAACTAAATGCTCTTTGCTAATTCATCCAGATCCAATGCTGGAGGCTCCATCTAGGTAGAAAGCACAGTGGCCGACAAGAGGTGTTAAGACTCTTCAGTGGGAACACGGATGGAGAGCCATGCCTTGGGTCTCTTGAAAAAACTGTCCCATCTCATGACAAGGCCTCCACTGACCTAGGGCTAATTCTGTGCAAAGTCCATTCTGTGAGGGCAACCCTAAGCGCCCCTCCCTGTATTTCTCTTTCCATATTAACAGGTGAGAAGATTTCTCTTCCTTTGGCCTTATTTCCTGGGTACACTGACCCACAGCAGTGGCCAGAGGGTTGGCACCACCTCCTCCCTATACTAGCTGATATTCAAGAACAGAGAGAGGATTTCACTAAGACTGCGGTGCCTTGGTTGTCAGACAGAATGGCCTGCATGTTAGAACCTGCAAAGCAATAGGATCTGTGCAGCTAAAACATCTGCACCTTTCTTCCGTTAGTCAACTTCAGAGATCTACAACTGCCAGTTGTCTGATATCTGTTTACCTCAGTCAACAGCCTCCCCTTGGGCACAGGGCTGCTTGGAAGGAAGACCAAACGTCCTGGCCTCCCTCTGGCTTATTGCTCCCCGTGACAAGTTTCTGGCCAGTGTTATCTAAGCATCAGGGTGTGGCCGCTTCCAGGAATTCTCTTAAATGTGTTGCTGCAGTGCATGCTCCATTCTTTATCTTTTATCCCTTCCCTGATCCTCCTCCTTAAAACGAAGGGGTGATGGTTAGGTCACCAACATCCCATCCCAAGGAATGAAGATGGTATGGCATTAGAAAGAGCCCAGCACAGTGTCTGTGCAGAGCTCTCCTCCAACCCCTGGATGGCCAATGTCTTTGTTCATCTAACTAAACGTCTCTCATATGCATGAGGCCCCATCACTAGAGAGAGTCCTAATCCTAGCTGACCCACACGAGTCACGACCGTAACCTACGTCCATGGAGTTTTGACCAGGGGAAGAAGTGGTCTCTCTAGGATTCTGAGTCCTTCCTACGAGCTTTGTGGGGTGATATACTACTACCATCTACAGAAGGCAGGATGGCTAGGGGAGGCAATAGGCTATTGCCAGAATCTCCCACATGGTACCCCCAGTGCTCGCCCACCCCCCACCTTCTCCCCGATGTTTGGAATTGCTCAGGGAACTTGCCCACTCTTTTTTTGTACTTTCCAATGCCCCATTCTTACTTGTCATCTGTCATCTTTAACTATTCAGTATATCTCTGGGAGTCCTGACTTAAAAACAGCAACAACAGTCACTCAATTTACAGGTTTATGTATCAATCTGCCACAAATAACAAATATGTGAATGAAATTGAAAAGAAACACAATAAAGAAATGCAGAGGATGAGGAATGACCGCACCTCGGGAAGCACACTTGGGAATAGAAGTCAATGGAACCACCTTTTGGATACAATGTAACATCACTTCCAAATGAATACATCTTTGTCCAAAGTCCAAATATTTCCACCACTAGGAAAAAAAACTCATAGTTTCTATTCACAAGCAACAAGATATATTCCCTCAGTGCTTATAACAGCTGGATGCAACTGAAGAAAGGATAAGTATGTTGTTGCATTCCAGTGGTGAAATAGTACATAGGGATGAACATGGATAATCATTGTGTGTAACAATCAGAATACCTAGAGTATAATTTCATCTATATGAAGCTCAAAACAAACGCAACTAGATAACATATCTGTGGGTGTATACATATAAGTGTTGACATAAAATTGAGGTCATGATAAGGCTACTCAGCGTTACAGTGTGAACAGCATTTTAGAGTGTTCTCCAAAGGTGTGTTTGATGCACCTTCCTGGGTGTTGGTGAGGAGAGGGGCCATACTCTTCAGAGGAGGGATAAGTAAGTGGGTCACTGGGGTGCTGCCTTCGGACACACTGTCCTTCTCCTCGGAACTTTGTGAGTTCTCCTGAGGAATTTGATAAAAGAGCAAGCCTGGCCCTTTGCTGGACTTGTTCTGGCTTCCTGTCTCAGGCTGAGATCTTTTCTGCTCATGTGTTATTCACACATTTATCATAACGCATAGAACGTGGTTTAAGTGCTAATGGGATCAAAGCTGTATTTTGACCCAGTGAATTTTCTCTGCTCCTCAATTCCTTTGGGACCTCAGAAGCCAACCAGCCATGTGACTGATACACACCTGTGGTCACGGTGGCAATCAGGTAAAGGTAGCATGGCAGCTGCCATCACTGCCGAGGTTCCTGTTTTGATATCTGTGACCCTTACACTCAAGGTAGAGTGTATTTCTTCTTAAAGACTGGATCGTTTTGCATTAGAAGAAGATAAAACACCAGCATGAAACTATTTATAGATATGAGTCACCTAGATATCTGAGTCCTTAACAACCACTACCCTCAAAGCCTCACCATGCCCCTGCTCTGGTGGCTCCAGAGAAAGAGGCCATAGGCAAGCCATTCATAAATTAAAGGTCCAGATGTGGATCATGATGTCAATGAAAAAGTCGGGGGATATGTGTATGTGGGAGGCACTGAAGCAAAGAGGCAGTCAGAAGCCCTTCATCGAAGCAAACAAGAGCAACGCCAACCACAGATGTAACTCAGAAACAAAAGCATTTCTTTTGCTTTCAATTGTCTGTTTTTCTCTTCACAAACATCCTACATCTGTGCAATGATTGGTTCAAGTGTCACATAAACAGTAAATGCCTTCCAAGCTCCTAGCTCATTGGTTGACAGGGAGAAAGCCTGCTTCATGTGTACAAAGGCCTAGTAATTGCCCTTCTTTTTGTCTAAACCACCAACTCCTGCAGCCCTGAGACTCTGCTTGGGTTTCCCTCCCAATATTTGAATACATAAATATAGGCTGAAGTGCACTGCCCTGTTTACGAGCCTTTTAAAGATCAAAGAGTCATTTCAGCCAGTGGATTTGTCACTAGTTTAAAACATACTGTATTTACCACTAAACGGGCGGTTCTCTCGGCAGGGTCTATTAGTCCCTTCAAATCTGTCTCCACACTGAATCCTGCAGTTGGGTAAATAAGTACCTTTAATGGAGAATATTCGGCTCCATTTCCAACATATTAAAAGACTGGGGGCCATCTCTTTAATGCAACCGAATTTTAAAAGACCAAGTCTGAGTCAGACAGAATGCATGTGATTTGTAAGGCGCTGTAGTTTTCATTCAAAATTGTTTGGTCCCATGGACAACAGAAAATATCCAGTGTCAGGACACAGGCAAGATCCCACAGAACATGGTTTTTCCTGCAGGAGCTGCCTGGACTAGAAGCACATGTAATGACTTCAAAGGTATGTATAGCCTGGGGTCCGACCTGCCCTGCTTCACTGTGTAATGGTCACAGCCTGCGCATGTTTACTCAGGGCTTTGTTTGGTTTCGCTTTTGGACAACATCTTTTAATTCACCATTTGGCCAAGCGTGGTGATGCTACACACCTGTAGTCCCAGCACTGGGGAGGCACACACACACACACACACACACACACACACACACATACATACATGCACACACACACACTTTTTGAAGGCTTTAGGAATTGGTCCTAGTAGGTGTATTGATTTCTACCACAGGAGCCCATCAATTCTGGAGGGAGAAAACGTATAAAATATAGTCTTCACAGATCAAATGTATAACTAGCTAATTTCAGAACAGACTTGTTGAGATATGTCTTAGAACAAGGCCTTTGAAAACCTAAATCATCATACTTAGGGTTTCAGTAAGTGCATTGTTTAAGCCAAGAGCTTCCTGTACTTGGTTTCTTTATTCTCCACACTGTCTTCCTGTTTGTTCCACAGTTATCTTGGTTCATGTAGGAAAAACTCAAGCTAGTCGAAAGTTTGTATTTAAATCCAATGGTGGATTTTGAAATAGATTTTCATTATTTATTCATTCATTTATTACTTGTTTGTAGCAGGAGCTCACTATGTAGCTTAGGTTGGCTTTGACCTCACAGTCCTTTGGCTCTGCTTCCCCAGTACTGGGGATTTGCTAGGTATGGTCATTGTACACTGTGCTACATATGAACTCACCGTGGCTGGAACTGCACGCATAAGACCTGCACAAGATCAATCCAGCAGAAACCTCAGCATGGATGGGAAAGGGCTTCAAGAAATCCCATCAACATCTGAGGAGCTATTAGTAGTTGACAACTACTGGGAAACAGAGACTTGGTGTTCTTTGGGGGTGCATAGCCATGCTCAGGTGAAGGGTCTTACACCTACACACATGCAATTAATGACTACTGGGAGACAGAGAGTTGGTGTCCTTCAGGGGTGCACAACCATGGTCAGATAAAGAGTCACACCCACACACATACAGTTAGCACTAACTGGACTCAGTGGGTTTAGAAAATAAGTGAACACAACACGTGATATTGGAAGGGAAAGGGAGGGAGATAGAGAGGAAGGGAAGGAGGAGATGGCTGGTAGATTTGATCAAAACACATTACGTGTATGTATGAAATTCCCAAACAAGACATTTAAACAAGTTAAAAAGAAAACCAAAAAAGGGAAGGGTCTCACAGGATTTATCAACATGAATTGTGAAATGGATATGATTAAAAAGTCTAAGAAATTAGTTAACTATTGAGACTTGGCAGAGTACCTGGACCTACTCACAGAAGCCAATGTTTTACCACTGAAAAGATTTAAACTGAAATTTCAAACTCAATAAATAGAGTTAATCGAAAACAAAAAACATCTGAAAGAATTAGTTGGATCTGGAGAAATGTCTCGGTGGTTAAGGGCACTTGCTGCTCCTAGCACCTGTGTTGGGCAACTCACAACTGCCTATAACTCCAGCCCTGGAGAATCTGATACCCTCTGCTGGCCTCCTCAGACACCCACACAATCAGCATACATTCACACACAGACACACACATAAAAACAAAATAAAATATTGAGAAGACAATTTATGACTAGAGGACAAGTCAGGAGAAGAATATAGACCAAATTACAATTTAAAATGCTACATGTAGAAACTGAATATAAGATATGTAAAGTGAAGAGCATAATGGATTATATAAATGGAATTAAAACTCCAGGAGAAGAAAAGAGGAAATAGAAGGTAATGTTCTAAGAGCTAACTGCTAAAGAATTAATGGAAGGCAGTTAAGATATAGCTTTATTAATTGCTAAGAGCACCAAGCAGGGTAAATACTAAGGAAGCCACACCTATGAATATTATATTATGGATATTATAAATGAAATGAAAAACAGGAGAAATTCTTAAAATCAGCAAGAGAGAGAGAAAAACTACACACCACCTCGAAGGAATGATCAGAACATGGACAGATGATTTCTAAACGGTGGAAGTTGAAGGCAGATAGCAGCAAAGTGCTGTCTTCAAAGTTAGGACAGAAAATGACTGAAACTCAGACTCCACTCAGTGAAACGTAGTTTTAAATGAAGACACAAGAAAGGTGGTTTCAAGCAAGTCACAGAGTTTGTCACCAAAAGATCTTTGAGGAAGAACATCTACAAAAATAATCTTTGATGATTAAAAAAAAAAATGATTCCATGTAGAAATATACCGTGTAAGAAGCAAGGAAAAGTTATGGGAAGTGCTGTGGTGTCAATAATTAAGTATCTTACGGGACCTGATAACCAGGAAAAAATGAAAATATATGATAAAATTGCTTTAAAAGCAGTGGCGGGGGAGAGTTAATGGTAGTAAAGTGTCCGTGCTTGTTACATTACTCAGCAGTGAGAAAATTTCTAATTGACTTTGAACACCTAAGAGTCATGGTGCCATGTAGAGTAACTACAAAGGATTTATAAAAACTATTTTTTAATTTATTTTATTCTTAAGTGTGTACGTGTGTGTGTGTGTGTGTGTGTGTGTGTGTGTGTGTGTATGTGTATGACTTCAGGGGCCCACAGAGGCCAGAGGCATTGGATCCTCAGGAATTACAGGCAGTTGTAAGTCATCTGACATGGGTGTTGGGAACTGAACTCAGGTTCTCTGCAAGTGCAGAATCCACTCTTAACTACTGAGCCATCTCTCTAGGCCCAAGAATATATAATTTTTAACACAGCAACAGAACAATAAGGTGTGTTTTTAAATAAGGCAATGAATGTGTTTTAGACATGTTTTTTATTTATAATAAATGACTCCAAAACATAGCAGCTTAAAACAAGACATTCTGTGTGCCACCGTTTCTGGGATAGAGAGTTCAGAAGTTTCCTTGGGTAGCAATAGTTTAGTATCTTTTGTAGTATTGTTGAGGTATCAGGATGGCAATTCAGGAATATTTAACTGAGGATGAAGGACTGGCTTCCAAGGCAAGTCACTCAGGACAGGAGGCTGTGAGCAGAAGGCTCAGTTCCTCAGTGCATAGGCTTCTCCTCAGAGTTGCATGGATGGCCACAGACTATGTGCCCGACAGTGACTTAGCCAAATCGCCAAATCAGTACAGAGTGTACACGCCTGCACCAAACCACCTCTTCTATCAGGGATGGAATGCCATTGTGCCTGCATCAGTAGCCAGGATTCTGTGGAGCAGAAATCACAAACTGTGCATGTATATAAAGGGGGTTTATGACACACACTGGTTTACCTCACCAGAGGCTGAATGTCAGGCTAAAGCACCAGTGTGACATACATTTTTCTATGGATTTGAATAGTGGAGGCAGGTTCAAGGATGAGGACACTTCTATACCCCAGACTTGATCATCCAACTCAGACCAAATCAAAATTCCCTAGTGTTTTATAAGTGAAGAGCACATCCATGCTTTACTTGGTCACAGGTATGCAACATTATGTCCCTCGTTGTACCTGGGAGGAAAATGAGACCCTGAAAACACCAGGGACTCATTCTAGGAGATGCAGCCATCAGCACAAAGCCAGCCAATAGCTAAACAAGCCCGGGCTGTTGAGCCGTTGGCTCGCCTTGGCCTCCACTTTAATAGGTCTCGTTCAGCCCACCTCAGTGAACTTAGAGACGTGACCATACCATCCCTCTTCTTCTCCCTTCACTTCTTCAAATCAGATGACTCGGTTGGGGGATAGTGAGTGGAATACGGAAGGCTTTGCAGTTAGATCAAACCTGGGGACGGAGGGAGTCCATGCCATGCACATGTCATCTGTGTGAACTTCGGGGACAGATCATTGCACTGAAACGTCACTTCCTTCATCTAGGAATGGGACAAATGAGACCCGTCTCATGGGGTTATTGCAAAAGTATGTATCCTGGGGAATGCCTAGCCTGGTGTCTGAAATAACTGGCACTCAGTCACACGGCGTCCATCCTTCCTTTCTAGCCACCCCAGCCTCTACCCTGCCTATGCTCCACCAACCTAGAAATAGTCATGGAGTAGGTATGGAGGGGTATCTGGGCTGATCTAACACAGCAGAGGCAACTGAAGATGGGCCAGCTTCCCCGTTGTCATTTATCAGACAGGCACAGGCTACATGACCTCCCATCCCTACCATGAGCAATCACAGCAAACACGTTGAGCACCAACTCTGTCCTAATCCTTTATGAAGCATTCTACGTGGATTATCTATCACATTTAACACTGAAAACAGTTATATTGTAGGTATGGTTATTATTTTCATATTAACCTGTGAGAAGTTAAGTAATGCATGTGCAGCTAGCTCATGATCACCCAGCTAATGAAGAGCAGAACAAGGCTCCCACCAAGGTGATGTCTTCTCAGGCCCATACTCTTGATCCGTACACTGTTCCGCCTCCCTGAGAAGCAAGCTCCCATGTCTTAAATGAGTCAGCGAATGAGTAAACAACACAGGTGAATAAGAACAAATGGCGATTGAATATTATGTAGCATGCAGCAAGATTTCCAATTTGCACAGTTCAAAAGGTTAAAACGTCTTAAACTGTGGGTCATGAGTCCACGTGGAGTTACAAACCAAGAATGGCACTAGTTAACGATTTCTGAAAACATAATAATCAAGACTCAATTCAAAATCAAACAACACATAACGACATGCTGTGTCTGTGGCAGTGTTGGCTAGCCTGAGTGGCATGGTGTGACTTCACTTCAGCCCTGGTTCTGAAAACACTCCTCTCTGTGCATGCCTACGCTTCACACAAAACAAAAAAAAAAAAAAAAAAAAAAAAAAAAAAGCCTAAAACATCTTGACTCAGATTCAAGACTGTTGTGCCTTATAAATTGTAATGCTTTTACTGTACGTATAAAGTTTTCTACTCCTAAAGAAATCACAAAGGTCTAATTATGAGAAACAAAGATATTTATTCTTTTGCTATGATTGTTCCTCAGCATGTAATTATCAAATTTATAGATTTGGATTGGATTGGATTGGGCAAGCAGGCATACCTATATTAGTATGCAAATTTGGTTTTGTTATTAACAAATGGTAAAATTATATGTATACTAAAGGATTATTTTAAAGTAAATTTCTTTCTGATTTATTATCAGTAATTATTTTATTTGTATGCCCATTCTATGTACCCATATACCTGGAGTCATGCGTGGGGATACAGCTCAGATTGGGAAAGTGCTTGCCTAGCATTTTGGAAGCCCTGAGTTCAATCTCCAGTATTTTGTGAACCAGGCACAATGGTACAGGTCTGGAATTCCAGCACTCAGGATGTCAAAGCAAGGTAGTAGAAATTCAAGGTTGTCTTCAGCAACATAAAACCCTATCTCAAAAAAGAAAAAGGAAAAGAAAAAACCTCCTATGAAAAAGAATCTCCAATGGCTGAAGTCTAAGAAGCCCTGTGGTGGATTATACCATCAATCCCTGGAAGGAACAAAGTGGAACATCCGTGAGGAGGGCGGTGGAGGGTGGAGTCCTGTCCGTGTGGAATTAGGGTGCTATGGGATGGGTGCGCCTGGGAGACGTTGCTCAGCAATCCCTTCATGTTCTTCCTCTCTAGGTCTCGATCCACAACACCACCAGCGCCAGGCAGCTTGCTTTTTCCGATCTTCATGTGTCTGTTGGTTGAGCATGTCAGAACCCTCCCAGTCATACCAGTAGCTCTCAGCCAGCAGCAACCTGTGTGCATACATCTCACGGGCACTGCATCTCTCTCCTCACGGACAGGTTCAGGTGATTGTTCTCCAGTGTGAGCTGCAGATCACTTGGGAGAGCTGGTGTCTTGGGAACTCATCCATCAAGCTTGCTTCCAGGTGGCATCTCTGCACAGAGCAGGAAGAAGTCCTCTGGCACTATGTGAGCCTGTGGTGTGCTGTCAATGCTGAATTGTGTGTTCCCTGTTAGTTGTTATTGGGGCTATTCCAGAAGCAGCATCCTTAAGGCTTACTACCAAGCCCGCCTTCTCCAAGAGCACTCTCAGCATCCTAAGCCAGGGCATCCTCTCTCTCCTCTGGGAAGCACTCAAAACTCATGTCTGGACCACAACTTGGTATCTCTTTATTCTCTCTGCATTACACAAAAAGTCAGCTCCATCAGGGCAGAGACTATGCCTTATAATCATTTGAACAACAAGATAAAATTGTAGCTATGCATCGTACCTACAAATTTTTATGGAATACCAACGACATGCCAATGTGTTGGTTGTTTTTTTGTTTTGTTTTTTGCCAACTTGACACAAGCCAGGGTCATATTAAGAAAATGCTTCTATCAGACTGGCCTATAGGCAAGTCTGTGGGGGCATTTCCCTGACTTGTGTTTGATGTGGGAGGGCCCAGCCCTCTGTGGCAGTGCCACCTCAGAGCAGGCGGTGTACGAAAGGTTGTTGACCAATGTGTGGAAAACAAGCTAGTAATGACATCCCCCACCATCCCTGTTTCAGCCACCGCCTTGAGTCCCTGTCTTGGCTTCCCTGACGAAATAAACCCTTTGCTCCTGAAGAAGTTGCTTTTGGTCATGGTGTTTTATCACAATAGTAGAAAGCAAACTAAGACCACCACCAAGAAACACACAAAGACAAAGTAAATTCAGTGGGAAGGGATACATAGAATATGGGATATGGAAAGCAGAGTCATGCTCACAGCTCCTGGGTCCCAAGATAGACCTTTGGGTCTCATACAAAGGCCCACACAGGCTGTTAGGGTCAAGATGTGGTCTATCCCCATAAAGTTCATGTGGTAGAAGTTTTAGCTCAAGTGTGATGGTTTCAAGGTCATAGAACCTTTCAAAGATAGGGCCTGGAGGAAGGGCATTAGGTCAAGCGGCTTCTGCCTGCAGAAGAAGTGAATGTAGTTCTTACAAGGCTGTGTTGAGTCTCCTGAGAGTGAGTCATTATGGAGTGAGGCTGCTCCAGATGCTTTGGCCCCTTCTGCATGCGAGTGACCATGTTCCCTTCCGCTTCTTCTACACCATGTTACAGTACAGCCAGGAGGACCCTCACCAGACACTGATACCATACCAGCTTGACACTGCAGCCACCAGCGTGAACCAAATTAAACCTCTTCTCTTTATATTTGATACGTTGTTCTTGTAATACCAAATGGATCAGATGGTTTTTATTGTTGTTTTCTTGGGGTTTTGTCAGTTTGCTTGTTTTCTTTATGTGTTTTGGAGTTTTAGGTAAATTTTGTTCTGTTCTTTTGAGACAAGATCTCCCTATGTATCTCAAGCTAACTTTGAACTAGTGACCCTCTTTCCTCTACCTCCCAAGCGCTGGAATTACAGGTATGTACCACCACATGTGGCCAGAGGTCGAGGTTTTTAATTTGCAAGAGGAGAGCTATATTTTGAGGGTAAAGGTCCCAGTAAACCTGTCCCAGATCAGGGTCATTCAGAGGAAAGGAACAACCTCAGCATCCGGCCCACCCTTGCCCTGGGGCCTGGGTGACATCTGCCCAAACCAAGGGATGGAAATTCAAGTGCAGAACGTTCTACACGTCTGGGGCCCTATCCCAGAGGCAGCTTGTTAGCGTCAGTCCATGCTGTTACATTTGCAGGGATTCTGTGAAGTGATGAGTGTCAGTATTGAGTATTTGCCATGATGTGCTTATGCTGGCAAGATTGGCTGCTGCTTCAGATTCAGGCCCTGAGGCACACCTCCTCTCACCGACACAGCCAGTGGTTAGGTACTGGTCTTACACCAGTGCCTGCACCCTACCCCAGCCCATCCCAGAACACCTCATTGATCTGTTCCTCTGAAATGTGCTACCACGGGAAGTTGAGGAGAAAACACAAAAGGTCTGAAAAGGGACAACCCGCAGCAGCGCCCACAAAGCCCGAAGAGCATCAGGACTTGTCCTTACTCTGGGACAACAGAAGAAAGACAATTAAGGACACAAGGAAACCGCAGGGCTGATGCACGGAGGTCTCAGAGGGTTCCTGATACCAAAGCCCCTCTCCCTGCCATCACCCCGGCCAGGCTCCTTGGAGCCCTCTTCCCCACTAGATCTCAGCTCTGGCCAATAACGCCAAAACAAATACTAACCTAGTTCCTAATAGCTCATGGCCGCATCCTTAAGGTGACCCTGCCCCTCGGAATGACTGCCTGGGGAAGCTCATGGCCGACCATAGATTTACTCTTTGTGGCAGGCAACTCTTGAAGATGGAGCCCGGACTCCAGCACGTGTGGGAGGGAAGAGCCCAGAGTCAGCACTTGCCAGTTAGCAGGCACAGCTGGCCTAATCACACGTACACCGACCCTTTGAAACTTCTCGCTTCTCAGATCCCACTGAGCCCCACTGGGCTCTCTCTCCACCCCCTCACTCTCTCTTTACGCACAGCCACCTCTGTATGAGGCTCCAAGTAGGTGCCATTCGTCCTGGGCTCTGCCCTCTCGCAATGGTCACTACTGATGAAACTCTGTCTTGGCCACTTTAAAGTCCGGCTTTGTTCATAAAATAACTATTCTCGTCACTTTTCTAAATCCCTAAATAAAAGAGGGTCAAGGCGAGACAATGCCATGATACCAAGATTATGGTTAATACAAGCTTGTATACTTGAGGTTGAAAAGATGAAGGGAAAGACAGAAGAGGAAGAGAGACGCATTTCAATTGCCTGATGGTGGATTCTGTGCCTGTGGGGACCCATGGCCCTGTTGGGCTCTGCGGGAGCTTTGCTCACTATCATACATGCGTTAGGGATGCTCTACCTGTCACTCGTAGCCCCAGCTCCAACCTTCAGCACCCCTGCTTCACTTGGCCCCTGGTACCCAGAGTTTGTTCAGTCCATAGGAAAGTGTGTCCAGTCTACAGTTCTCCTTTGATTTCCCCATGGCCCAGGGTCCGCACTGCCTCTAGATGCCAGCATACCCAACTGATCAGCATCCTTTGGAGCAGGACCTGGGCAGGACTGCCTCTGGATGCCAGCATACCCAACTGATCAGCATCCTTTGGAGCAGGACCTGGACTCCTGTAGCATCACCATCCATGTCTTACTTGATTTCCTTGGTAATCCTGAGATGTAGAATTTTTATGTCTGCTTTGCGTATAAAAATATGGCACTAAAAGTGTTTATCGATCCAAGGTGCTAGGTAGGAGCAAAGCTAGAGTTTGATTTGGGGTCCCTCCTTTCCAATCTAAGAGAAAGCCTTTCTCTGCTTGGGAGGAAGAGTCAGGTACTTGGCCATTCCAAACGTTGTCCCAAACTTCAAGGTCAGGCCATTCAGTCCTCCGGCCCCAGTCTGTTCCATCTGTATCCCCAATCCAGGGCCAGCTTTGTCCCCTCCCCCTGCTCGGCTGGATCAGATTAGCAACAGCGAGGCGCTCACAAGATTGCTCCACTTGGCTCCAGCAATTAATTAAGAGCCGTCTGAGAGCCTCCAAAAGAGCCTGCAAGCTCCAGCAAGATAGGGCACACGTGGCTCAGTCCAAAATATTTGTTGTGTTTTTCCCCTAGCGGGGGAACCAGTTCTTACCTGTTCCCCAAAACTGGTGAGATTCTAAAGCTATTCACTCCTGCTGCCAGCTGTGAGCCAGCCTGCTGGTCATGAGGGAAGTAGCCGGGGGAAGCTACTGACTCCTGTTGCCAACATGAGCCACTCTGATGGTCATGAGGAAGGTGTGGGGGGGGGGGGGCGGGGCCAGGAAATCTATGGGCTACAGAACTGAACAATGAATGCTGTTATTTGGGAACTATAGAATGTAGCACTGTGCATTAAGGTCAGTTGGCTACTGCCACACAGCTGGTCATCAGGCCCAGAATGGCCTACGAAGAGAACTGTTCTACCATAATGGCAGCTTCGTGGCCCCAGAAGCCTTTGGAACATCGGTCCCCTGACAGTTTTAGGTCTTAGGTCTTGGGGATCAGGTGGTCTCAAGTCCTATCAACTCTGAGTCATGGTTTCTGTTCTGCCAGCTCTTAACACTGCCGTCCAGCTGGCCAAACACACAGCCAAGAGGAGGTCAGTAAACTTGCTCTACAGAAGCCAGGAGTAGGGCCAGGGAGATGGAGTCGAGGAAGCGCTCACTGTGCGAGCATGCGTATCTGAACGGAGATCTCCAGCACCCACATAAGAGCCAGGTGTAGTAGTGGTACATTCCCAGTGCTGGGGGGCGGGGGGGGGCCAGAGACAGGCGGATCCAACAGGCCTGGATATGGCTAAGGCTGCTCTTGCTGAGTCAGTGAGTTCCAGGCTCAGTGAGAGACCCTGTCTCAAAAATAAGGGTGTCTGGAGAGACGGCTCAGCAGATAAGAGCACTGGATGCTCTCTCCGAGGACCCAGGTTCAATTCCCACATGGTGACCCAAAACAGCCCATAACTCCAGTTCCAGGGGACACCCTCCTCCGTTCCCTGTGGGCATTGCACACCTGTGGTGCACAGACATACATGCAGGCTAAACACCCATACACATAAAATTTTAAAGTAAATAAAAAAATAAATAAGGTAGAGGGTGATACAGGAGGACACTCTCTTGCCTCTGCTCATACACACATGCAAACACAGATAAACATAAGCACTCACATATTCCACATACACGTGTGCACACAGAGAAGGAGTCGGGAGTTGTATGTAGGTCAGAAAGCAAAACCAAGGACATGATACAATTCCTTCTAGAACAAAAGAGAAAATGCATCTCCACACATTTTCACTGATGAAATTTAAAGTGGAACAATAATTGAAACCAGGTACTTTTCTCACTACAGTTAACTAATTAAGAAGATAGGATCTTTGTGGGGTGACACTGCAGAGTTAGTTGGCATTCAGAGTTGGCGTTCTGGGTGCTCAAATCCACGTGAGCCTGCTTGTCCCTCTTCTGGCACGGGTCTTTGGAACACCAGCAGCAGGCCAGGCAGGCAGACCCTTGCCCTTGGCCTCAGATACAGAAGCAAGCTATTTCTAGACTATTGAGGGAGCCCCGTCTCAGACCTTTCAGTGTGTGGTGCATGGCGTCTCCTCACTCTGCCTTCCTCCACTGTGCACCAAACTGACCTCAGAAAAGGGAAACTCACTTGTTATGGCCCCTCTCCTTTGCAGTTTATGGTTAGGATCCAAAAGAGATGGGGCAAATGTCCCAGAGAGTGCACACACCAAGGAGGGCATCAAGCCCACCCCTGGGGGCAGAACACAGGGCCCTCTGCAGCACTTGCTCTCACCGTGGAGTCAACAGGCCGTTAGCTGACCAGTTTCCTTTCCTCAGCCAACTAACGGCCTGCAGGACAGTGCGATATCCAGCTGCGAGAGCATGGGAAGTTACATGCATGACTTCTCACAATCCCCCCTGAGCTGGGGTCAGGGCAGCTGGGCTCAGCCTCTCCCCCAGCCAGCTGTGTGGCCTTCACCAAAGCACCAGCTCCCTGGACTTGTGTTTCTTCCTAAGGAAAAGCAAGGACTTGTCAGCCCCCGGGTGGTGATAATAGGAACCATGTGTGGAGCCTTCAGATTTACAGATTCCTAAGTGTTGCCTAGAACTCACTGAATGGGGAAGAAGTATATACCACATACACATACATACACACACACACACACACACACACATATACACCACACACATATACTACACATACACACACCACATACTCTCACATTACACATACATCACACAATATACACACCCCACCATATACACACACCACACCACATACATATGCACACCCCCACGTCACATACACACAAACCACACCATACACACTGTACACACCACACACATGTACCACACATACACACACCACATACACACGTTACACATACATCACACAATATACATACCACACCATATACACAGACACACTACACCACCTACATATGCACACCCCCATGTCACATACACACACACCACACCACACACACAAAACACACATGCCCACAGACCACACAAGAGCATACATATACCACACCCTCCTACACACTTGTGTATTCATGTAAATATTATATATATGTAAACCTTTATTTCTGTATATATACATATTCACATATACAATGTATATTCGTGCATAACATTCATATTTATTATATGTATTATATTTTCATGCATATGCATATAAATGTGCATCTACTGTTTCATTAGTGCATATATATATATACACCTAGATGCTTGCATGCACATGCCCATATACAAGGTAAATGTGTACATATTCACGTTATGTGTGTGTATATGCACATATTTCACATACACATAACATCCCTGTGTTTGTCCCCCATGTTTCTGTTGACTGGGCTCATGTGACCTGGCCAGGTCTCTGTGTCCCTGGGATGACGGTGATGTCCACAAACGCCACCTCTCACTGTGCTCAGTGACAAACACTCTCATAAACAGTTGCTGAGCTCAGAAGCTGAAACTTACGGAGCCGATCTGTGGTGTCTTATTTTCAGAAGATCATAGTGAACAATTCGATATATGCTCTAAGAAAGATGCTAAACGCATTGTCTACAGTCTACAGTGCCTTCTTCCTAGCTGGATGTTCACAGCCAACTGGAGATTCTTATTCTGCACTTGCAGAAGAGGCTGACAGAGTCTGTGACTTTTCCAACCCTGTGTAGCTAAAGGATTTTTGACCCAGGCTTGCAAATTTTGGAAAAGTGAATTTTCCAGCTCAGAATTATTTCCAATATTTTTGTCAAGAAGAGCTATCTGAATTAACAGAGTTTTTTTTTTTTTTAATGCCCAACATGTTTAGCAGTCAGAAATTCAAATGAAAGCCGTCGAAAAGCTAAGGAGACAGCTCAGGACAGAGCTTGCAGCAAAAGCATGATGACAAGAGTGAAAGTCCCCAGAACCCACATAAAATCCAGATGCAATGGGGCACATCTGTCAGTCTAGCATTCCTGCTACAGGATGAGAACTGGAGTCAGGAGAACCCCCACAAGCTCACAGGCCAGCTGGTCTGGAACACACAGTGATGACAGACACTGCCACAAAGAAGGTGAAGGTGAGGACCCATACAAGAGCTTGACCTTTGACCTATACATGCGTGCCATGCATACTCATGTGCACCTTTCTCATCCCTCCATGACTCATGTGCACCTGTTCACCTTTCTCAACCCCCCTACAAACTGCTCTGCGATTCCACCTCGCCCCAGCCAGAATGGTTGTCATCAAGGACCAGTGCTGTGGGATGGTCTGTATGTCAAATTGCTCTGATTGGTCAATAAATAAAACACTGATTGGCCAGTGGCCAGGTAGGAAGTATAGGCAGGACTAACAGAGAGGAGAAAAGAACAGGAAGGTGGAAGGAGACACTGCCAGCCACCACCAGGACAAGCAGCATGTGAAGACGCTGGTAAGCCATGAGCCACGTGGCAAGGTATAGATTTTTAGAAATGGATTAATTTAAGATATAAGAACAGTTAGCAAGAAGCCTGCCACGGCCATACAGTCTGTAAGCAATATAAGTCTCTGTGTTTACTTGGTTGGGTCTGAGCAGCTGTGGGACTGGCGGGTGACAGATATTTGTCCTGACTGTGGGCCAGGCAGGAAAACTCTAGCTACAGACCAGGACAAGGCACACTGAAGAGGATGGTGGGAAACGGAGCCCTTACTGGGAGGGGAGGCAAACCTGTGCAGCCACTGTAGAATTCAGCGTGGAGGCGCTTCAAAAGCCTGCAAACAGAACCACCCTATAACCTGGCTCAACCGCTCCTGGTTGTGTACCCAAAGGACTGGAAGCCAACACACCAGAGAGATACCTGCACAGCTGTGTTTATCGCTACACTATTCACAGGAGCCAGGACATGGAACCGGCCCATATGTCCACCCACAGGTGAACAGACAGGGAAAGTGTGGCATGTGTACACAGCAGAATGTTGGCAATGGCAAAGAAAAAAATGGAATCACATCATTTGCAAGAAGACGGACAGAGCTGGAAGCCATTGTGTTAAAAGAAACAAACCAGGCACAGAAAGACAAATGACCATGTCTTCGCTCATCTGCGGGAAGTAGATGTGAAATTACATGTGTGAGCACGTGTGTGGACATGTGTGGAGGGTGTGAGCTAGGAAGAAAAGCATGACAGGGAGAAGGATAGTCACAGGGGACAGAAATGGGAACAGAGTATAGGAGCAAAGTAGGAGGGGACAATGCAGGGTCAAGGGGGAACAAGATGGAAGGGGTCAGAGGGAGCAGCCGTGGGAGAGGAAAGTGAGCAGGGTTGACACGTGTGAAACCCCACAGTGAAACCTTGTGTGCTCACCAAGAACTTTAATTTTAAAAAGAACTGGGTAAACAAATAGAAATGTCCTGGCTAATTTCATGTCAAATTGACACAAGGTCCAGTTGTCAGAGAGGAGGGAGTCTCAGTTGAGATGAGAATGTAGGCAAGCCTGGAGGGTGTTTTCTTTCTTTCTTCCTCCCTCCCTCCCTCCCTCCCTCCCTCCCTCCCTCCCTCCCTCCCTCTCTTTCTTTCTTTCTTTCTTTCTTTCTTTCTTTCCCCGAAGTCAGGGTTTCTCTATGTAGCTCTGACTGTCCTGAACTCACTCTGTAGACCAGGTTGGCCCTGAACTTGGAGATCTGCGTCCCCAGTGCTGGGATTAAAGGTGTGCGCCACCACTGCTCAGCTGGGCATTTTCTTAAGTAGTGATTGATGGGGAAGGGCCCAGCCCATCGTAGGTGGTGCTATCCCTGGGCTGGTGGTCCTGGGTTCTATAAGAAAGCAGGCTG
>CABHPH010132168.1:6731-40319 GCA_902168325.1 Peromyscus nudipes | reverse complement strand
AAAAAAAAAAAAGATCCAGTGAAACAAACACATTTTGGCCCTGAAACCAGAGCCAAAGAAACACACTCTGACCCTGATCAACTGAGCACAAAACCAAACAGTCCCTGAGCAGGAAAACCAACAAATCCCTGAGCACAAAATCCAGCTAATCTCTGAGCCTGTCCAAGCTCAGGGATTGAAATCCAACCAATTCCCACCCTGAAAATCTTCTCCCTAGAAAAACTCCACCCTTACAAAGCCCTATATAAGCCCTGTGCCTGTTCAGTTGGGAGCTGCCCTTTCCTACCCTGGCAGAGGCAGGATTCCTGGATTCCTCCCTCCCAATAAATCTCTTGAATGAGTTTTGGGTGAAGACCTTCTTTTGCCAGAGTGGAGCAGAGCAGAGAAGCAACGGACATCTCTGCTGGGAAACTCTCTTAGAAGAGTGGAGCAGAGCTGAGCTGTAACAACTCTCTCAGAGAGGAACAGGGTTGTCACATCCTGTGGGGGAGACCATCTCCCATGGGAACACAGCTACAGGTATAGCCTGACTTCCCCTACAGTCAGGATTCCCTTCTCTTCACAGCTGTAGGAATTGCCTGACTCCCAACAGTCAGAATACCTTTCCCTCAAGATTGATAACACTTGCAAACCTGACCAACAACGCGTTACGCAATGATCATTTGCAAGGAAAGCTGTTTGGACAAAAGGGTGTACTGCATGACACACAGCAGCCTCCAGTGCCACTAAGAGGAATGAAGAGGCAATGGAGAGGCAAAGACAGAGGAGTGACATATTTCATTTTGTTTTGTTTATTTATTTCGTTGGTTGGTTGGTTTTTTAAATAGAAATTGATATTCTTATTTATTTTTTTTATTTTTTATTATTTTTTCTTTTTTTTAATCCTTATTTTTATTATTTGTCTTTTAGTTTTCCTTTCAGGGGACACTACAAGGGTGAGGGGTTGGTGCAGAGGGACTGGGAGATGGGTGGAATTGGAGTGCATGATGTGAAATTCCCAAAGAATCAATGAAAAAAATATGTTTTGAAAATAAATAAGTAAATTTAAAGGAAAAAATCATAGAAGAAAACTTCCCCCAAACTAAGGAACGACACAAGCATACATATACAAGAAGCACACAGAGCTCCAAATAGACAAGACCAGAAAAGAAAATCCTCATGACATATCTCTAAAAAACACTAAGTATGAGCCGGGCGGTGGTGGCGCACACCTTTAATCCCAGCACTCAGGAGGCAGAGGCAGGCGGATCTCTGTGAGTTCAAGGCCAGCCTGGTCTACAGAGCGAGATCCAGGACAGACACCAAAACTACACGGAGAAACCCTGTCTTGAAAAACAAACAAGCAAACAAAAATCACTAAGTATACATAACAAAAAAAATCATGTTGGAAGCTGCAAGAGAAAACCACAAGTCACACACAGAGGGAATCATCAGAACAACTGATTTCTCGATGGAAAATTTGAAAGCTAGAGGAACCTGGAACCATGCATTCCAAGTCTCAAAAGACTGTGATGGCCAGCCTTGACTAATAAACCCAACAAAACTATCCACTGTAATTGAAGGAGAAAGAAAAATTTCCATGGTATAAACAGTCTGAAAATGTAATAATCATTAACCAAACCTAAAGATAATATAGGATGCAATATTTTAGGCTGAAGAAAAGAAAATGAACATAGCAAAGAGGCTGTGGAAAGAACGTGGAAGCCATAAGTATTAAAACGTAAAGTACGACCAAGAAAACAAACAATAGCAAAAATCAACAGCACAATGACCACAATTAACAAACACATTTCAATAATAATCTTAAATATTAATGGACTCAATTCTCTAATCAAAAGACCCAGGCTGGCTGAAACAAAATCCATCTATCTGTGGTCTACAAGAAAAACACTTTAGCTTTAAGATAGGCACTGCCTTGGAGTGAAGGATGAACAAGAGGACTCCAATTAATGGGACCAGAAAGCAAGAAGGCATCACTCTTAGTATCTGACAAAATGGACTTCAGACCGCAGTAGGCTACTGAACTGTAGTTATGCCATCATGGGAAAGTATTCTGAAGGAAAAAACTTTAGGTGCTAAAATTACCTTGGGTAAACTGGTCATGGGTAATGTAGACCAGCCATGAATGTCTATTCAGTGTGTCCCTGTCCTCAGGGTTAGGGGAGCAGCCTATAGCACAGGCTGCTACATCTCCACTTCTGTAAACAACACTTGCTTCTTTCCTGCACATGTCCACAGCTGCCTTCCTGTATACATCACACAATTTCTGGTTTTGCCTTTAAAAACTCAAACAGCTGAAGGTCGGGACTGCTTCCTACTACTCTGCCCTATCATTAGACTTATTCAGGCCTCTCGGGTGAACCGGCAGAGATGAAGATGGACGCTTAACCAAGAAGGCATTACTGTCCTCAACATGTGCACCAAACCCTGGGCACCCAGTTTCGGGGGGAAATGTACTCCTAGATTTAAAGACACAGACTAACATCAACCCATTTCAGTAGGTGATTTCAGTACACACTTTCTCCAATAGACAGGTCATCTGGACAAAAAAATAGAGAAGCATCAGAATTAATTGGCACCCTTGCCATTTGGACTTAAGAGATATCTACAGAATACTCCACAGAAACACCATAGAATTACACATTCTACTCAGCAGCATACAAAAGGCTTTCTAAAATAGACCACAGCCTGAGACACCAAACAAATCTCTACAAACTCAGAAAGATTGAAATAACTCCTTGTATCCTAGCCTGACCACAAATGCAATAAAACTTAAAATTGACCACAAACAAATCTTTAGTAAATATACAAACTCATGGAGATTAAACAACTCATTATTGAATGATGAGTGGGTCAAAGAAGAAACCAAGAAACAAATAAAAAAATTCCTGGAACTAAATGAAAATGAAAACACAACACACCAAAACCTCTGGGACACATTGAAAGCAGCCCTACAGGGGAAATTAATAGGTCTAAACTTAAGTGTCTATTGTTAAAAAAAAAAAATCAAGAAGAACACAAATAAATGACTTCATGGTGCAACTCAAAAACTTGGAAAAACAAGAATAAACCAAATATAAACTTAGTCAACAGCAAGAAATAATAAAAATCAGAAATCAATGAAATAGAAACAAAGAAAATGATATCACTTAGTCTATGAGCTGGTTCTTTGATAAGACAAACAAGACTGATAGACCCTTGACCCAACTAATCAAAAGATAGAAATAGAGGACACAAATGAACAGAAGCAGAAATGAACTGAAGAATGCCACAGACAGCAAAGGAATTCAGAATGTCATTGGGGAATGTTTTTAAAAACCTGTCTTCCATTAAGTTAAAAAACCTGAAAAAAAATGGATGAATTTCTGGATTCAGCCAAACCACCAAAATTCAACCAAGAAGAAGTCAACAACCCAAACAGCCCCGTAACAAATGAGGAGACTGGTGGTAATAAAGAGCCTTCCAGCAGCATTTGCTGAAGATGCTTTCTTTCCTCCAGCTTATGTTTGCAGCATCTTTGTCGAACATTAAGTGGCTGAAGTTACAAGTACTGATGCTTGGGACTTGGATTTTGTTCCATTGGTCCACATGTCTGTTTTTGGGCCAGCACCACATTGTTTTCATTACTATAGCTCTGGAATGTATCTTAAGATCTGGAATTGCAATCCCTCCAGCATTTTTTTTCCTGGATTGTTTTGGCTATCTGAAGTCTTTTGTGGTTCCATATGAATTTTAGGATTTTTTTTTTCTATTTCTGTAAAGAATGAGGCAGGGATTTTGATTGGGACTGCACTAAAACTGTAAACAGCTTTTGGTAAAATGGTCATTTTCACAATATCAATTCCACCAGTCCATGAGCATGAGATGTCTTTCCACAGTTTAATGTCTTCATCTACTTCAGAGTTTAAAGTTTTCGCTGTAGAGGTCCTCCACTTCCCTGGTTAGGTTTATTCCTATGTATCATATTCTCTTTGAGGATATTGTGAATGGGAGTGTGTCCATGATCACTTCTCTATGTGTTTATTGTTATTCTCTATAGAGAAGCTATTGATTTGTACAAGTTGATTCTGTATTCTGCCATGTTGCTGCATTTGTTCATCATTTCCAGAGGTTTTCTGGTAGAATTGTTGGGATCTATAATGTATAACTCATGTCATTTGCAAATAGGGATAGTTTGACTTCTTTCCTATTTGTATTCTTTTAATTTCCTTGTCTTACTGCTCCAGCTAGTGCTTTGAGCACAGTGTTGAAAAGGAGTGGGGGCAGTGGGGGATGGGGGAGGACTGCTTCATTCCTGACTTCAGTGGGGTTGCTTCAAGCTCTTCTCCATTTAGGATGATGTTGGCTGTGGGTTTCTCAGATATGTCTTTCATTATGTTGAGGTATGTTCCCTCTAGCCCTACATTCTCTAGGACTTTTATCATGAAGGCATGTTGGATTCTGTCAAAGGACTTCTTTCCGACTCTATTGAGATAAGTATGCGCTTTTTGTCTTTAAATCCATTTACATAGTTTATTACATGTTGTTGGTTGTTTTTCACTCTTTGGTCTTTGCTCTTTGAGGGGAGGAGTCACCACTCAGCTCCCAAATAAATCACATAGAAGCTTATTCTTTCTTATGAATGCCTGGTCTTAGCGGGGCTTGTTTCTAGCCAGCTTTTCTTAACTTAAATTATCCCATCTACCTTTTGCCTCTGGGCTTTTACCCTTTCTCTATTTCTGTATATCTTTTCTTTATTTTTTACTCTGTGGCTTACTGTATAGCTGGGTGGCTGGCCCCTGAAGTTCTCCTCTCCTTCTCCTTTTTCTCCCTGATCTTCTTTTCCCAGATTTCTCCTCCTATTTATTCTCTCTGCCTGCCAGCTCCACCTATCCTTTCTCCTGTCTTGCTATTGACTGCTCAGCTCTTTATTAGACCAATCAGGTGTTTTAGACAGGCAAAGTAACTCAGCTTCACAGAGTTAAAACAAATGCAACATAAAAGAATGCAACACATCTTTGCATCATTAAACAAATGTTCCATGACATAAACAAATTAATATTCCACAATAATTACATACTTTTGTTGTTGTTGTTGTTGTTTTGACTTACATATGTTGAGCCATCTCTACATTTCAGGGATAAAGCCAACTTGGTCTTGGTAGATAATTTTTTTGATGTACATCTGTATTCTGGTTGCAGATGTTTTATTTTGCAATTTTGAATCTATGTTCAACAGGGATGTTGGCCTGTAGTTTTCTTTTTGTTGTGTCTTTCCCTGGTTTGGGTATTACAGAGATACTGGCTTCTTAGAAGGAGTTTTGAGTGCAGAAAAATGAAATTAGACCCATATCTATCAACTTGCACAGCAACTAATTCCAAATGGGTAAAAGGTCTAAACATGAAACCTGGAAGCTGTTGGAAGAACACATGGACAGTTCCCTCATGGTATAGGTGTAGGTAAGGGCTTTCTGAATAGGACTCTATCTGCCCAAGCATGAACTCCACAATTGACCCCTGGGACTTCATAAAACTAAAAGGCGTCTGCACAACTGAAGAAGCAATCAGCCAGGTGAAGAGGAAGTTCACAGAATGGCAGAGAATCCTTACCAGCTCTACATCTAACAGAGGATTAATATCCATACTATGTAAAGAACTCAAAAGGCAAAGAACCAAAAAACAAATGACCCATTCAAAAAATGGTCCTGGGATCTGAACAAAGGGTTCTCAAAAGAAGAAAAAAAAGTGTCTAAGAAATGTCTTTTAAAAATATTTATCATCCCTAGCAATCAGGGAAATGCATATCAAAGCATCTTTGAGATTTTATCTTACCCCAGTCAGAATGGCAAAGACCAACAAACAACTAATAGCAAATGATGGAGGCAGTGTGAGGAACGCCCTCATTCATTGTTTGTGGGATTGCAAACTGGTACAGCCCCTACAGACATCAATGTGGGCAATTCTCAAAAAGCTAAAAATACATATACCATATGACCCAGCTCTACCACTCCTCGGCACATGCCCAAAGCACTTGACATCCTACTTCCCAGGCACTTGTTCAGCCATGTTCATTGCTGCTCTAGTCACACTAGCTAGGAAATGGAAACAACATAAAACAAATTTGCAAATTTGTTTTATTATCCAACAAATGAATAATAAAAATGAGGTACATGTACTACACTATGGGAAACCAGTCAGCTATAAAGAAAAATGAAATTTGTAGGTAAATGGGCAGACTTAGAAAAGATCACATTGAGCCAGGATGCCCAGACCCAGAAAGACAAATGTCTCATGCTCTTTCTCATCGGAGACTCCTAGCTCCAAATCTTCAGATAGAGTGTTCTTTATAATGTAGTTCTCATCCCTCATCAAGGAAACTTATCTTTGCAAGAGATGGAGACCATTACAGAAAAACACAACCAATCAAAATGCACAGCTGTGAGCCCAGTACCAATGGATACATCCAAAAAACAACTCCCATACGGAACGTGCAGGGAACATTGTGGAAGAGAGGGCGGAAAGATTGTAAGAGCCAAAGTATGAGTGAGTTTGCTGTGAGACTGTCTCCTAAGAATGTCAGAAGTTGCACTCATAATGTCTCATCAACACGATTGCCTAAACATGAGGTGAACAAGGTCAACAATAGGCATGCCAATGTGGATGAGGGGAAGACCAGGAGACCTCACCCCTACACAAAGAACTACAGGCAACTAAGGAATGCTCAGAGTGGGAGCAATAGTCTTCTGAGAGGGGCACACCAGTTTGGTTATCTGACAGCAAACGGTCAGCCCCGAAATCATGCACACAAGTAGCATTCTACAGACTGAGCAGCTTATATTTAGGAATATATATGTATATACATATATGCATGTAACAACAATTATTGAAAAAATAGGCCATAAATTTGAAAGAGAACAAGGAAGGTATATGGGAAGGTTTGAAAGAAGGAGAAAAGGGGGGAGATGATGTAATTATATTTTAATCTCAAAAGTTTTTTAAAATTTAAATTTTTTAAAGAGAAAGACACTGTGCCATATCTCTCTCCTGTTAGATTAGTGAGACAGTGGTCCCCAAGCCACTGGAACTGAGACAGTGTTGAGTTTGGGTGGATGGACTGCTTAGTTACGCACACCTATTGTTCTCTGTTAAAACCTAAATCTTATGTCAGTACCCCAAAGACTGGACTTGGCGGCCACAGGACCCCTTTTATAAACTTTGTTTCTCAGACTTATCGCTCCTGGGAACCACAGAGCTGGGGCAGGATGAGGCCCAGGCTCCAGAGGATTTTTGCAGCCTCCTTTCCCTGCTTCAGATTCTTGTAGTCTGGCCTGGCATGCTTCCTAGCTGGGAGTATGGCTAACGGAGGCTGAGCACAGCCATGGGAGTTACCATCAGTGTTTCTTTTTAAATTTAACCTCAACCAGGTTTATATAAAAAACCATGATTTCTGGCATCGTTTGAAAAACTGAAAGATGGAAACATTCCCACTGTTTCACAAAGCCATGACCATCCAAGCCGGGTGACAGTTGTCCTATGAAGAAACCTGGCACCTGCTGTCCTCACCCAGCAAGTTCCCCTCTATAGGTTACTCATCTTGCTCTTGAATTTGAGACTCTGATCTAGTGCACTAGACCAGATAGGAAATGCCTTTGGGGAACATGTCCAGGGACAGGCCTTGTCATTTTTGATGGCCCTTCTAGGTTTCACGTGTCTTCTGGACAAGTCTAGGAGCTCCTGGGCCCTTGGTTTCCCCCCCCCATCTGTGGAATGAGGGCAAGTCCTGGCATTCTCTAAGGGCATGTGCAGCTCTGACTTTGTGAGCTCCCAGACCTGTCCTGTGACCTTGGCTCTGTGGGGGTCTGGACAGTTCAGCCTCTGCCCAGAGTGTCTGCAGGGAAGCAAGCAAAGGGAAGGCCCAGGGTTCCTTTATATGGAAGCTTCCAAAGATGTTTCCTCTCTTCACTGACCTGTCCCCTCTCCTCAGACTGAGGAAGGAGTGAGACTGGAGCCTGGCCAGCTGGGACCAGGAGCCCATGCTGGTCTGATGTTAAATCAAAGCCTTCACAGACAACCTACTGATGCACTGTCTGGCAAATGCTGTTTCCTTGAGGACCAGTCAGTCAGTGCTGGAGCTGGGGCCGCTCATTCTTTCCATTCTGTCCTCGCTCCCATAACTTCCACTTCAGCCCTCACTGCAGCCCTGGGTCCCAGTCCAGACTTGGACTTCAGTTCTCCGTGGCAGCATCACTGGACTTGACGTTGTTCCGTGTCTGTGTGAGTCTCCTAACTCAGTCGCCACTCTTGACTCCACCCGCCCTCAGTTCTGCTCATATTGTTAGAGGTTCCTGGCCCATAAAGAGTCCAAGAACTTCTCCTTGGATGAACCTGGGAGGGTCTGACTGTTCCCTCCTAAACTCACATGGAGACTGACTTGCCTCTGTAATGGTTTTAGGAGGCCAGGCATTTGAGAGGTAGTTAGGTCTGAGAGCTCTGTTCTCAAGAGCAGTCAGTGCTGTCACTGGGTCACTGGTTCAGTGGGCCAGGTGTCATGAGTGGGTCTGTTATGCATTCAGCCACCACTTGCCTCTCTCTGACTCACACCCACTTACCTTTCTGCCACAATGCTGTGCAGTGTGAGGGCCATACCTGGTGCTGCTCCTCCATCTTACACTTCCCAGACCATAAAGCTAAATGAACTCCTTTGCTGGCTTGGGCTATTCAGTTATAACCATAGCAAACAGACCAAGACAGCTTTCCAAAGCAGCCAGGCATTCACCCACCTTCAGCCTCTGGATCCCACTAGGGTCACTTTCTGTCCCAGGGATCCCCTCCTTGAGTGCCAGAATATTTGCTCCATACTGCCACCTTCAGGCACTGGCAGTCCTTCCTGTCATGATGTCAGCATTCCTCAAGATCTAGTTCATGGGGTCTTCTCTGATGCGGACTTCCCATAGTATGCTTTGCATGTTGTCACTCCTTCTGTTGCTACACACTTTCTGAGCTATACCATCCTACCTGTGGTCGCTATGGCCACCCCATCTGTGTTTGACATAACCACCCCTGCCTCCATTGCTGCAGTGACACACCCCTCCTCAGCCTGTGTTATGATGATCATTCCACCTACTGTTGCCATGACCACCCTCCCTGTGGTTGCCATGACCACACCCCAGTGGCTACAATGACCACCCACTCTGTATGATGACCCCCTCACTTTGGTTGCCATTGCCACCCTCCCTGTGGTTGGAATGACCACTCCTCCTTGACTGGGGTGCCCACACCCCCTGTGGTTGCCATGACCACTCCTCCGTGACTAGGATGCCCACACCCACCCCACCCCCATGGCTGCCATGACCATCCCACCTGTAGTTGAAATGTTGACTCCATTTGTGGTTGCAATGACCACACCCCTGTGTTGTGATGCCCACCCCACTTGTGGTTACACAGCCACAACCCCTGTGGTTGCCATGACCACCCAACCTGTAGTTGCAATGATCACCCCACAGTGGTTGCTTTCTGCAGCACACAGAAGTCTTCAGGTGCAAGTAGAACACCCAATTCCAGCTGTCACAAAGCACCAACTCTGCCTCTGGCTTCTCTGTCAGCAAGCCCTTGGCTCTCCCTCCTAACTGAATGGGGGTTCATCCTCAGGGAAAGTTTACTCCCTCATCAAGGTAGATGAACACCAGCTTCACATTCACAAGCCCACCTGAACAAAGAAGAGCCCTTCCCAACCCCAAGTGAAAGTTCTCAATTCATGCCAACTGGTCTTCTGTCCCAAGCACTTGAGGCATGGTTTAGAGCAGTTCTTACTTGGCTTAGAGCAACTTGGCCTCAGTGAGAGCCCAATCTCCCCCCAGATGAGAACAGTGTTTATACCACCTCAGAATACAACCAGAGTGCTGTGGAGGCCTTGGAAAGAGACCACAAGATCCCTAGGCTTTGTGTTTTTCCCCCAAAGAAACCCAGAGCTCACTGAGGGCAGGGCTGGCTCCACTTGCTCTCTAGTCCCCTTCCTTTCCTGTGCCAGGCATGCAGCTCACTCCCAGAAACTTTCCTTTCTTTGAATTCCTCTCTTCTTTCCCATCCAGATGACAACTGGCACCCACTGTTTATAAGAACATCTTTGGTACCCGCATCTTCCACCCATGCTGAGACAGCCTCCAGGTGCTACCTGAGTGTGGGCAGACCTCCAGGAAGAGGGCACAGCTAGCCTCTCCTGACACAGGTTTGGTAAAGAGATATCTTGGGGGAAGATGCCTGAAATTGGCCTGGGGCATCCACACTCACTTCTTGGCCTTTGGGCCTCTTCATCACAGCCTCCCATGGGGCTCTGGCAGCATAGGAGCAGGCCATGTGCCTGCCTACCCCTGCCCACTCCATCACAATGACATTGGAGTGAAGCTGCCCCAACCAGACTTCACCCCATGGGAGTGGAATAGGAGTCTGATTCTGCTTTGCTGTTACTGTTTGGTTGGTGGGTTTTGGGTTTTTTTTGTTGTAAATTTGAATGGGAAAAATGTAAGTCTTGGAGACTGTCATATGAGGAAGGTGTGCAGGAAGAGGACAGTGAGAAGCAGACAGCCAGAATCAAAGGACAGAAGGCAGGCAAGGGACAGACTGAGAGGGACACAGAGCCCCCTCCTTGGCCCTGTTGATTTCTGGCTCCAACCCAGAGACTCAGTCCTGAGGCATCCTGTCTAGTGCTGGTTCTTGCCATGGCTTCCCACCCAGTCCACTTAGCATCTACATTTGCGGTTGGAGAAGTTCCTCTTCCTAACCCACCAGGAGCAGCCTAGCCTCCCCATGCAGTCTCACTTAAACCAGTGATAGTCAGCCCCTGAGCTCTCTGATTCAGGATGCTTTGATCGGCACATGTCTTGAAACAGTGACCCAGCCCAGCCTGCTCACAGACTCTCCTAACTTCTTTTGCTCCTTTTCTCACTTGGATAATCCAGTCACTCATTTCTTCCTAGATGTCTTACTAACTTACTGTTATTTCAAATTATGGTTGTCAGGCATTAGCTATGGTCCAGACAGGCCCAACGTTTGACATGGTAAAGATGTGAAGAGGAACCAGGTAGAGTTTGAATTTTGAAAATGGGAAATAATAAATATTAAGCAAAGGCTGGACGGTGTTGCAAATCTTGGGGAAGACCGTGTGTGGGATGGAGAGCACGTTGGCTAAAAGGCTGTCATTGGAGGGACATCTCAGCCTTTGGAGAAGCAGCTGCCTGTGGATTAACTTCAAGCATTTGAAGCACACCCTCAGCCCAGGAATGCTCCCCAGCCACCTTCCCAGGCCTGGTCCAGGTCCCTAGACACCCCACCTCTTCTTCCCACTGGGCTATGCAACTGGATTTCAGTGCCGCTGCTGACAGGCATCCCCAGTCTGTTCCACTTCACCTCCGGGGTAATGTCCTTGGAGGAAGCGAGCATACTTCTGCTTCTAAGGTGATCTGCTTGCACAAATATTCAGAGGAAAAGTGAACCATCTGTCTTCAGGGGCTGAGTGAGGAACGAAGAGATTCAAACCTTTGACTGAATGAGAAGACATTTTTATCACAGCTGACTACTGGTGGAGGAAGAGGGCGAGAAACAGGAAGCATTTCCTCCCTTTTTGGAGACAGTGATTTCTGTGGCTTCTACCACATGACACAGTGTGAGAAGAATCTTCTATTGTCTTGGGAATTTTTTGTTATTATTTGGATATGGGCTACTTTTTTGATGTAGGCTAATCAGATACAGGGTCTGATATTGGCTGGCCTTGATCTCACTATATAGGGAAAATGGGCCTTGAATGTCTGACCCTCCTATTTCTATTTCCTGAGTGCTAGAATTATAAGCATGCATATAAGCATGCATAGAGTAAGTGCAGAGATCATAAGCATGTCATGCCTAGCCCAAGAACTTTCTAAACATAGCTTAGCCCCAACAACTTCAGGAATAATCAGAAGAACTTTTATTCATGTTCTTGATGTTTTATTGTTTTGTTTTGTAGGGTTGTACCATTTCTTAAGGGGCACTTGGTAAACCTAGGGCATTAGCTTCTATTTTAATTGTGACCAGGCACTAAAATGTTGAAATATCCATGAAGGGAAACTTTTTCAAACTTTTCTTCAGCTTAGGAGCTATTGGCAGCTGACAGCCGCCGGAGGAGGAAGAAGCATTCTTCTTTGGGGCTGTGGCCCCTGGCAGATTGCCCAAGCTCTGGTGAATGGCTGCACCCATGCACATTTGACAGCACCAATTGGACTTAGTGGGTTATTTAAAATAAGAAGAAGGAAGAGAAGGAAGAAATGGAGGAGGAAGAGGAGGAACAGGAGGTCATGAAGTTGGGAGGGGGAAGAGTTGAAGAGAAATCAAAGAAGTTAGAAGGAGAAATGGAGAGTGGATATGGTCATATTTCATTGTATACAGGTATGAAATTCCCAAAGAATATTTTTTTCATTTTTCTCTCTGCCTCAAAAACAAAACAAAACCAAACAAAAAATACTTGTTTCAGTTTAAATTTTAAAGTATCTTTACACCTATGGGTTGTTCAAGCAGATTTCATTTCATGATAGCAAAAAGGTTATCACAGCAGGACACAGGTCACTGTTAAGGATGCTGCCAGCATCCGGGCAGAGAGAAAGCAGACCCTCCTCCCTGGAAGCCACTATGAGTCTATATGTCTAAATGTCTCTGAGGAAGCATGATACTGAAGGGGCATCTATGCTGAAAACTAGAAATTCAGACAACAGCACTGAGTTTCTGGGCTGCCCGTGCCCCTCCCAGCCCAGTCCCATGCTGAGCAGGCAGTGAGGGCCCCAGCTTCTGATGTCCTGAAGCTTTGGGCAGCACCCACCCACTCTTGGCCGACTTGCTGGACTTAATTGAAATGCTGGTAAGCCGAGAGCTCTGCTGGCCTGGTATTTTGGACATGGCTTGCTGGCCTCAGCTAGACACATGCACAGCCAAACCAAGACAGGCTCCAGTTAGCCACACTCTCCTGCCAACCCTGAGCTTACACGTCACCACAAAGATAAAAAGGAGCCCAACAGAAAGAGACAGAACATTGAAAAGCCTGGGCCCTGGATGCTCTCCTGCAGTAGACCACTTTGAAAATGGTTCCCGTGTTGCCTGCCTTCTTGTATCAGCACCTGTGTGGGTCCCTCTGTCCAGAAGCAGCCGACAGAGTGACTTGTTTCTCATAAACAGAATACGGCATGAATGATGGACGTCACTTCTAAGGCGAGGACCCAAGCTGCTGATTTCTGCTTGCTTAGCTCTCCCTTTCTCTCTCATTCTTCTCTCTTGCTTCTGGGATTGAATCAAGTTGCATGTGGAGAGGCACATCTCTTAGGAACCAAGGATGGCCTCCTGCCAAATCAAGCAAAGAGCTTGCTTTCTGTTCCTGGGGTCCACAAGGAACACACTCCTGCCACTCAGCACATGAGGTGCTTGGAAGCAGATCTCCCCACAAGTCAAGCCAATACCCAAACTATGGCCTTCCTCAGAGGACCCAGTGAAGACCTCCAGACTCCTGACTCACAAAAGCTGTGAGATCATCAGTGAGTGGTTTAGGTCATTAAACTAGGGGAAAACCTGTCATTGAGGCAGCTTCCTCCCCACAGGTAGACCCTCAGAGGAGGGACAGCGGCTTTGGCCTCAAGTGTGTGGTCATGTTCTGCCAGTCAGTCATGCAGAGACAAAGACAGTGGGGACTACTGTGCCTCCATGTGAGACTTGAGAATATAAAATGTCAAAACAGAAACTTTAGCAGGTTCACTTTAAGACAGAGAATTCATGGCCTCTCTCCAGACAGGACTGCATGATTCCCAGAGCTCAGGTAATTTCTTCAGCAAAGAAACAAATGGGTAAACAGCCACAGTGGACATGGGCAGGAACCAGACTCCATCAAGACGTAAGCTGAAGAAGTTTCCGGCACTTACGGTGGGTAGTCAGGGCTTGCCGTGTGTATACATTACCTGGGGGTTGTGAGGCGTACCTGTATCCCCTGCACTTGGGGGGCTGAGAGAGAAGGATCCCAAATTTGAGGCCAGCTTGGCCTACATAGTGATACCCTCTCTAAATAAATTAATAAATAAATATTTATGGTGTACAAAAAATCATAAATGTGGGACACTATTCAGGGGGATATTGCAAGAGGAAATCGTCCTCGAATGTCTCCTAATATGTTTAGCAAGGACTACATTCAAAGAATTAGAGGAAATTATGCTTTAAATTTTAAATAAAATCGTATCAATAGTTAAGCAGTAGATAACAATTAAAATAAGGAGATAGAAGTTGTCTTAGTCAGGGTTTCTATTGCTGTGAAGAGACACCATAATCACAACAACTCCTCTAGAGGAAAACTTTTAATTAGGTCTAGATTACAGTCTCAGAAGTTCAGTCCGTTATCATCATGGCAGAAAGCATGGCAGCCTGCAGGCAGACATGGTGCTGGAGAAGGAGGTGAGAGTTCTGCATCTGGATTCACCAGAAGCAGGAAGAGGCTGTCACATTAGGCATAGCTTGAGCTTATAAGACCTCAAAACCCACCTCCACAGTGACACACTTCCTCCAACAAGGCCACACCTCCTAATAGCACCATTCCCTAAGGGTCAAGCATTCCAACACATGAGTCTATGGGGGCCACTCCTATTCAAACCACCATAGAAGTTATGAAAATAAATGGAAATTTAGAAACTGAAAGATACTATTTGCTCCTAGAAAAACTATGAAGCAGCTTCTACATGGCGGAAGGAAGCACCTGTGAGCTAAAGACTCTTTTTTTAAAGGGCAGAGATTAAAAACACATTCAAGAAAAATCAGGAGCCTTAGAAAGCAGTGAGAAGGCATTAAGCAGCCAAGGCATGATGGGAGTCCCAGACACAAGAAATTCAGAAAAAAAAAAAGGTACAGAAAAATGTTGGAGAATAACAGTGCTCCAAAACTCCCGAGGACTGGTGACGGTAACATTAAATGCTGTGGTGGGTTAAATGGAAATGTCCCTCTCGGGCTCCCTGAGATCTAGCACTCTGTCTCCAGTGGACGGTGCCATTTTCAGAGATGGTAAAATTACATGAGGTGGACACAGGTCGTTGGGGTGGGGCTCCAGTCCCTTCTCTAAGTGGCCCCCACTTCCACCAGTACATGATGCACCCAGAATCATGGAGCCAAGGACCATGGACTGGCAGTCTGAAGCCAGGAACCAAAGTAAATATTTCCTTTTGCAGTTGACCACAGTGATGCAGTCCCAAAAAAGCCCCCAAAGAATCAAGACAAAGTGGTAAACACAACACACCAACACCCCAAACATGAAAACAAAGACAGAGATCAGCAAGAAAGGAGGTCGACATCAAGAAGAAATTCAAAATCACCCAACCAAGAATTCCACTGCCCAGCAACGCTTTCCTTAAAAATTAGGGGAATATAAAGACATTGCTACCTAGTGACAGAACCTCATCGCCAGATCTGGAAAGTGAACAACTTCAGATGCAAAAACAACAAAACCCACTCCACCTATGAGCCTACTTATCCAAAACAGGCAAACCTGGTAACTTGGGTTACGGTGTCCTGAAGGCAGTGAGTGGTGTGCTGGGGGAGGTGCCACAGTGCTGGTCCCATGAATGCTTTGGGTTGTGATTTGGGCATACTGCATTCAGAGTTTACTCAAAGAGCTGATCGTAACAGCCCTCCCCTATTGGGATACCTCATTATTTTCTCTGTGTTTTCCTGGTATTCCCACCCGAGCAGAACCTCTGATCTCCAAGGTGTTGTCTTTGCTCTTTTGGGGGGCCTGCCACCAAGCTCACAAATAATCACTCACAGAGGCTTATGCTTAATTATAAATGTCAGGCCTTAGCTTGGCTCATTTCTAGCCAGCTTTTCTTAACTTAAATTATCCTGTATACCTTTTCCCTCTGGGCTTTTCCTTTTCTATTCCTGTATACCTTTCTTTGTTTCTTACTCCATGGCTTGCTGTGTAGCTGGGTGGCTGACCCCTGGAGTTCTCCTCCTTCTCTGGCTCCTTCTCTCTTCTTTATCTCTCCTCTCCCAGATTTCCACTTCTATTTATTCTCTTTTCCCAATGATCCCTGAGCCTTGGGAGGAGGAGATGTGATATGTATTTACCATTTAGGACTGAGCATTCGCCAGTTTTATTCTGTGTTGGCCCATTGTGGCTCTCTGCCTTGATCATCATTTACTACAGAAAGCAGCTTCTCCGAAGAGGGCTGTGAGATGCAGTCATCCACGGGTGTAGTGGTAAGTCATTAGCAGCCAGTTTCATTCTGTCTATCTAGAAAAATGATGGTAGGTTCTTCCTTACAATTGCCTCTTTAAATCGTGCTTTATTCAGAGCTGGCAACCTGAGGTTGCCATGGTACTAGCTAACGGGTTCTGTTCCCCATCAATTAAAGAATTCAAAGACAGAAAAACGTGTGGCGCAAAGTGAGAGTTTACTAGCAAGCATCACAGATGTGTCCAGTAGAGAAGCTCCCCCCCCCCCCCCCGAGCTGGGGAGAGCACCAACTCTGAGGGAGTTTGGTTTTTATTTGAGTTTAGGGTGTCCCACCCATCGATCCCCCTCTCTTTTTCCACTGGTCTAAAGGTGTCTCTGTGTCCCTTATGTAGCAAGGATTGTGCCTCTGTCTCTGTCCTGGAGCACAGAAGTCACTTGTTTCTCTGGGTAGGGGTGACACCCCCACCCTCCTCTGTTGAGAGCCCCACATTCGTATGCCAAATGTAGCTGAAGTTTTCCTATGTCCTGCCCAGTCCCCAGCTGCTCAGACCCAAATAAACACACAGAGGCTTATATTAATTATCAACTATGTGGCCATTAGCTCAGACTTATTACTGACTAGCTCTTACACTTCAATTAACCCATAATTCTTATCTATGTTTAGCCACTGGCTTGGTACCTTTTCTCAGTTTTGCCTTGTCATCTTGTTTGTGTGTGTGTGTGTGTGTGTGTGTGTGTGTGTGTGTGTATGTGTGTGTGTGGCATATGTGTGTATGTGTGTGTGGTATATGTGTGTGGTGTGTGTGTGTGGTATATGTGTGGTGGGTGTGTGGGTGTGTGTCTGTGTGTGTCTGTGTGTGTGTGTGTGTGTGTGTGTAGTGTAGTATGCCCGCCTACTGTGACAGCAATTTCACATGGGAGATGAGACATGAAACCAAGGCTGAGTCCTCTAACCAAGGGGAAATCTTGGGGGACTCCTGACAAGATGTCTTCCTCTATGTAATGTGGAATGCCATGTCTGCTTTATGAGTGGGTTCTACCATGTGGGTACAGAGATGCCCTAAAAATGGATAAAGGTTCAGAGCAAATTCTGCAATCCCCAAAAATAACACATAAGGGAAGAGAATACCAGCAAGCTACCACAGGGGTTGCCTGGTCACTGCTATGTGTGCTAAGAGATACATCAGAAGCCAAGACAGTGGCCCAGGGGAACTTGAGTGTGTGAGGGAAAAGGAGATTCGGTCAGCATCCTCCACATTAGCCTCTGGTCTGGAAAGGAAAGTGGAAAGAGGGATGTTAAAACTGAACTGTTGTCTTTCAGCTTACAGCTGGGAGGGGGCCTGAGAGGGGAAGGATGAGGTAGGTCTGTGCTGAGGAGCCTTTGCTGGGATCCAAACCTTGGGACCCACAGGAAGTGTTAGATAGTAAAGAGGGAGGAAAGGGGGATAAAGAGATGACAAAGGACAGAAGGACAGGACAAGCAGTGTTCGATGCCAGTCATCAGGCCACACAGACCTGTGTTTCCCCGAGAGCTGAGAAAGAGCTCAGATCACTGGGGAACCTCAGGACTGGGGTGCAGCTTTAGTGGTTTTGCTGACCTGTGGTGGGACATGAGCTTTAGGAAGTAAGAGAAGTTCTGGCAGGCCTGAATGATCCAAACCAGCGTCTGGACTGAGTCCCTAAGGTGCTAAAGCACAGGGGAGATGGAGAACTGGAAAACAGACCATCGGACTATCCTCGTTATGCAAAAGCAAGTGTGGCAGGGTGTGTGTTGAGCTGGAGTTCCTGGGGGAAAATTCCAGATAACCAGATTCTGGGCTCAGGAGGTCTTCAAAGGCTTCAGAGTCTGACCAGAGGTTCACAAAAGGGTTGAAAGGAATGGGAGACACAGTGGTTCTCACTGTACTCTGTGCTTTGGAGGAGAGAGATGCCCCGGGGGCGGAATCCACCCAGCCACTCTTCTGGTGGGGTCACCAAGGTTGTCTGCAAGGGTGGACAGCAAGTCAGGCTGGAGGGCAGGGCATGGAGCAAAAAGGAGGAGGGAAGACAGGAAGGAGGACAGCCAAGCAGGGCGTGGAACAGCCAGGTGGGGGACATTCTGGATGGGGAGGGAAGCATGGCATGGGGTAGCCACAGGTGGGGACACAACCAGGCAAAGGACTAGCCAAGTGGTGGAGGCAGCCAGGGAGGGGAAGAAAGCCAGGCAGAGTCTCAGCCAGATGGGAGAATAGAACCAGGCAGGGGAAGCAGCCAGGTAGCCTGGCACAGCCATCCCCCATGTTAGCCTGGCTAAACAAAAGACCTTGAGAATACCCCAGAAAACTCACGGGAGTGGAGTGGGCGTGCCCTCGGATGAGGATGCTGTTCAACTGATATAAGAAATAAAATCTTTTCATAGCATACTAGACCTTGCTAACACATTTTGTTTTGTTTTTTAATTCTCTTAGCTGCTGAATTGCAAGACCAATTCCAGTTCGCTTGGAATCATCAACAGTGGACCTTCTGTGTATTCCACCAGGTTACTTTCCTATTCCTCTTAGTCGTCATGACATGGTAATCCAGGACCTTGCTTTGCTATCCTGCCCACCCTCTGTAAAAAGGTTTCATTGCATAGTTGACAGAATACTGATCTCCGTTTTACAAATTTAGGGAAGCTTCTAAAAGGCGTAGAGGTGCACCTGAAGGAATGGGGATGGGAGCTGAGTCTACAAAGTGTGTGGGGGCCAGACGCTGCTGCAAAGTTAGGAGTATTACGGCCCAGTATGGTGCACATAATACCGAAAAGTGTGTTGGAAAAAAACTCCCAACAGCCTGTACCTGTGAATGGAAAAGAAATGCAGCCTTTCTTGGGACTCCTGAGAGACTGGTGGACCTCCACACCCACCTCATCCAAGCTGCCCATCCTTCCTGCACAATTTGATAAAGAAGGGTGCCAAGCGGAATTGGGGCAGAAATATTCCAGAGGCTTTGGAATAAGCTCAGACCCTTCTAGGCCAAGCTAATCAGCTGTGTGCCCCCATTATCCCAACATCCCTTTCTATTAGAAGTCACTAGAAGCTGAGAAAGCTACCACTGGGGGCTGTGGCAAAAACAACCCAAGCTAACAGTTCCAATAGGGTCTGGCATCAGCTGTGGAAAAGGACAGAAGTTCCGTGTCCAGTGTGAAACAGCAACTGCTGGCTGTGGATAAAGCATTGTAACTGTGGCACGCACAGGCCCCACCTCAGCTGATCTGACTAAGAGTTGGGATGGATGCCGGGCGTTGGTGGCGCACGCCTTTAATCCCAGCACTCAGGAGGCAGAGCCAGGCGGATCTCTGTGAGTTCAAGGCCAGCCTGGGCTACCAAGTGAGCTCCAGGAAAGGCGCAAAGCTACACAGAGAAACCCTGTCTCGAAAAACCAAAAAAAAAAAAAAAGAAAAAAAAAAAAAAGAGTTGGGATGGAGGCCTTTTGGTGAAGCCTCTTCGTGAGGTAGCACAGAATCAACCCCTCCAAAGGAGGCATGCATATGGACAGAAATGGGGTGCAGGCTGCCCTAGGGCCCTGTCCTTTTAAGCTACTCAGCTCCCTCTAGTAACTGAACCAACAGCTAAGCCAGATCAAGTGTTAAAAGAAACACCACACATCCCTGTAAATGCCTGCTGCATACAGTAGGAACACCAAACTGGAATACAATAGCTGTAGAAATACAAATAAACACAGATACACGTGGCTGGAGGAGGGAAAAGAAAATGCTGCCTATAAGCTGAATAAAAGTAGTACAGATAATAGTGACTCGTGACACTTAGCCCATGACAACCTGTGACCTCTCTCCAGAGGTCTCTCTTTATGGGAGGAAAAGGAAGACCTGCAGGCACTAGGTTGGCCAGTATGGCAACAACAGATATGGAAGCAAATTCATAAGGGAGTTCATCAGGAATCAGAACCCCTGACAGTTTTCCATATGACAGCCCACAGTCCATTGAGTCTCCTGGATACTTTTTATTTTAATCAAAATACAGGCCATTTGCCCTCAGATGCCACTAACTGGGTCATTCAAATCTGGTCACAGGGAAGCCAACACAGCATTCATGTAAAATAATTTGATGTCCCACATGCTGTTCAATTGTGCAAGGTCTATTTCTGATTGTGGCCTTGGTAGAATCCTATGTATGTCAACTTGCCTGTAAATGATTAATAAATAGAGTATGCAGGACCTATGCCTCTCAGTGATGGATGCAAGTATGTCCTCTCCTGTGTGATCACTGCCACAAGTCTCTTATAAGCACTTCAGTGCAAATGAACAACACCTGAAATCACCATCGAGTGCCTCATCAACTCCGTGTTACGTATGAGTGTTATGAAAAACTGACAGTTACAAGGGTAGTCATGTCACAAACAGTGATGAGTAGAACTGAGCTGAAGACAACAAGCTGCATTGATGTTTTCACCTGCTTTACAATGCACAGGTAGAAAAGGGCACCCAGAGACCATAAGGTTGCTAAATGAAAACCACAGTGCCAGGAATGTGCTACCGAGGCCCTATAAACCACAAAGGCTATTGACACTGTTGTTAGTTGTTGTGAGATATTTGATTACACTGTGTAAAGATATGTCACTGTGACTGGCTTAATAAGAAGCTAAATGTCCAATAGCTAGGCAGGAGGTAGAGCAGGGACTTCTGGACAGAGAGCGCTGTGGGAAGAAGAAGGGCAGAGTCACCAGCCAGTTGGACAGGAAACAGGAGGTACAAGATGAAAGAGAGATAATGCCACATGATAAAATGTAGATTAATATAAATGGGTTAATTTAAGTTATAAGAGCTAGCTAGGAACAAACCTAAGCTATAGGCTGAGCTTCCATAATTAATAATAAGTCTCCATGTCATTATTCATGAGCTGGTGGCCCAAAGAAAAGTCTGACAACAAATGTTGTCCAATGTGAGAGCTCAAACATCCAAACATAGGGCCTGAGAAAGAAAAAAACATTCTAGACAAAGAGCTTCATAGTCTTACAATCTTTCAGGCAGGCTGGTGCTGGAAGACATACAGGGGTGCAGCTAATAACCCAAACAATCACATGGAGACTTATTCTTATTTATGAACGCCCAGCCTTAGCTTGGCTTGTTTCTAGCTAGCTTTTCTTAAATTGTTGGGTTTACCTTTTGCCTCTGGGCTTTTACCTTTTTCTATTTTTGTATATCTTTTCTTTCCTTCTTATTCCGTGTCTAGCTATTTGGCTGGGTGGCTGGCCCCTGGCATTCTCCTCTCCTCCTTTTCTCTCCTGTTATCTTCTCTTATCTCTCTATTGATTCTCTCTGCCCACCAGCCTTGCCTATTTCTCCCTCCTGCCTAGCTATTGGCTGTTCAGCTCTTCATTAGAACAATCAGGTCATTCAGGTGGTCAAAGTAACACAGCTTCACAGAGTTAAACAAATGCAAAATAAAAGAATGCAACACATCTTTGCATCATTAAACAAATAATCCACAGCACAAATGAATCTAATACATCTTTAACTAATATTCCACAACAGGATAATGGTCAAGTTTCGGGAGAGCTAGCTGTATCATTTGTTGTCCAGTCTCTGTGTAATGGGAAAGTGCAAGGCTTATCTGAAGCCCTGAGTAGTCTGTGAGGCTGGACCATTTCAGCCAGGAGCCTTGAAGCTGTTCTGAATGCAGAACTCTGAGGAAACTGCAACAGAGACACTCTGAGAAGCTGGATCACCAGGGCCACCCATTTTCATTGGTGTCTGGTTCCCTTGCTCTGAAAACACACAAACTTTAAAAAAAAAATATTTATTTATTATATATACAGTGTTCTGCCTGCACACCAGAAGAGGGCACCAGATCTCATTACAGATGGTTGTGAGCCACCATGTTGTTGCTGGGAACTCAGGACCTCTGGAAGAGCAGCCAGTGCTCTTAACCTCTAAGCCATCTCTCTAGCCCACACACAAACTTTTAAAGGTAATATACATATCTGTGTTAACACAAGTATGGACTATGCATTGTACACAAGCCAGCCAAAGATGACTTTTTGTTTTATGTTTTAACAGGTAAAATACACATCACCTGTCTTGTAGTTTTTCTAGGTTTATTTCTTTATGTCTATAGCCAGGATTCTCAGGAGGTCTCTCCTGATCAAATCTGATCTCTATCAACCTTGAATGAATCCACAGCCTCTTGTTTTCTTTAGAAACAAAAACATAACCTCTTCCCCAACGTAACATATTTTTTTACTTCCATTTTGAAGTTAAGACATTTCTAAAATATATAGGTTGGTTTAATTTAGTAGTTGTTATAATCCAATGTCTCTCAGCAGGTATTGTTTGCTCATCAGCAATCAAAACATTTGAAGTTAATACAACACCATACAGGATCCAGATTCTGTGTTTTTCCTGTCTCTATGTGGCTTATCCTTTTTATATTATTTTATTTTCTCTTTAAAGACTTTATCTTATTATTTATAAACTATTCTTTGCTATGACTGTTTATACCCATTTTCTTTTCTAAGTCTACATATATTTTTAAAATACACTGCAACCTGTTTAGAGTTTTCTTTTCTTTTCTTTTCTTTTCCTGTCTGGATCTGTCTTTACTAAGCATCTATAATGTTCCCTGATCATATGAAACAAATCTCAAATTGCTATGTCAGCTGCAGGCACAGCTCAGCTTAGTGGATGGTGTTGGTCCATGGCACTGGTGGGTCATGGGTCCCCAAAGAGTAAAGAATAAAAAACAACAAACTACATTATCCCAAGTTTCTCAGGGTCCCCTAAAGATTCCAGCACCCCGAGACAACAGGAAGCAGTGTAGAGAACACATTCCCAAGAGAAGGGGTAGGTGGTTTTTGGTCATTCCGTGGGTTATGGATGTTTGTCACCATCTAGGAGGGTTGGTTACAAGTTGTTACTGGTCATGGTCAAGGAAAAAGCTAAACAAAGATTAGGTTCAAGGTTCTCTTTCTAAAGGGACAAAGTGGGAATATAATATAGAAGTGATGAAATAAAAGGGTAGATTGTTGAATCTACTTTTGAACAACCACTAGTCTCAAATATTTTACATTGGTATGATAGAAATTTAAAGTTATTTTTATTATAAAGTTATTTATGGTTCTATTTCTTGTTTAAGGTATTGTACCTATGTAGCTCATTTAAAAAGGAAATGTAAAGTTTTAGTCCTTGAAAGTTATCTAAGATAATTAAGAAACACAGGTTAATAGTAATCTATAACAATCAAACATAGTCATGTTAGGTATGTTTTCGAGGTCAATCGGAGACATATTTTAAATAGATAAATGGTCTTCAAACACTTCAGAGACCTACAAAATATGGCATTTTAATGTTTTAATAACATAGGCCTTTTCATGACAGTGAGACATGTTTGCTCCTAGGAGTACCAATCTATTTCATGGGCATCAAAGAATGTTCATAAGGAGTTTACTTTCTTTGTGGCAAAACCTAGTCATTTGGGCAAGAAACTGCCCTTGCCTCAACTGCTGACAGTATGCTATCCAAATTGGACAAGCAGGACACAAAAGAAAGTGACTGCGGAACTTTGCCAAGACAAGGTAGGACAATCCTTCAAAAATTTCTGCTTCACAGAAAAATCTGTCAGTATTCTAGGCCTGTAGGCTGAAGATGAATGCCCCAACATTACAGAGGAAACTTGGGTCATTGTCCAGGCAGCCAGCTGTTTCTGTCTTTTTTTATAGTTTTGAAAGTTGCTTTCTCTGCACTTCCTGTTTACTAAAATAATATTTTATCCTTTGTGAGTCTCTGATGGGGATTGAAGACTAGCTAGTTATAGTTTTAAGTTTTCCTTGTTACCAAATTCAGAAAAGAAACTTAATAAAAGATACAAAGTTTATATAGTTGAAAAACATAAAAGCTTAAGTTCTTTATCTAAAAAAATGTTTTAAAGTCTAAAAAGATATTTTTAGGATGGTAGTACAAGTTACGACAAAAAAATGGTTTAAGTATAAAACTTTATACTAAGATAGGGTGGATTTATGGAGTATTTTCTCTAAATTTGCCAAATTCAAATGGTAGACATTATAAATGTAATTTTTACCTGATAATTGTCCTTATTGTATATAGTTTTACTATGTTAGAGTTAGGACACTTTCCTTTTTATTTAGAAAAAAAGGGGGAAATGTTGCAAGATATTTGATTACACTATGTAAAGATATGTCACTATGATTGGTTTAATAAAAAGTTAAACAGCCAATAGACAGGAAGTATAGCAGGGACTTCTGGACAAAGAGTGCTCTAGGAAGAAGGAGGGCAGAGTCACCAGCCAGATGGAGAGCAAACAGGAGGTGCAAGATGAGAGAGGTAATGCCACATGATGAAATGCAGATTAATAGAAATGGGTTAATTTAAGTTACAAGAGCTAGTTAGGAACAAGCCTAAGCTATAGGCTGATCTTTTATAATTAATAAGAAGTTTCCATGTCATTATTTGTGAGCATGTGGCATAAAGAAAACCCTGACTATAGTTAGTTGCATATAACTAGAGGGTAAGACCATAGTGCTGAAGATACCACATGCTTTGGTTGCAAGACATGGAAAAAACAGAGCTGGATTGAGCTTCCTCACTACCAGCTGGATTTTACAGTGTTGGAAGGTGCTTTGTGGGCTTCTGGGGAAGAATTGACACTAAGGGTCCTGCTTAGCTATAGACTTTGTATGCTACAGTACCAAAATACCGGGCAGGTACATATAATGGTACAACTATCTTGGGTACAGCCAACAGATTTCTGATTAGATTTGAAGATTATTTAACAGGAGGGCATTCATATCCGGAAGTATAAGTCAACACAAAAACCTATAGCTAGAGAGGTCTTAGGCCCCAGTAGGAAGGCTGCAACTGTTTTGTTACATGGGTGTGATGTGCCTATCAAACTGCCTTATAAACATTTATGCTTAAACCCATAGGTCATTGGTGCTGTCAGCCACAATTGGCCATGGAAGGAAGCTTCCTCTTTCAGGGGATGGTGTACTACACTCCAGAGACTCATAACCCCCACCAAGAGAAGCTCCTGGGAACAAGTGATTGTTACTACGGTACAGAGGTCCAGTGTCATCTGTATCACCCTCTGTAAAGCTCAGGGAACATCATGGTAGAGAGAACGAAAAGAATTCAAAACCAGTTTGTGCAGCAATTTCCTCAGTGTTGAAATAGTCCACCCTGCCAGGGGGGATCCTTATGTTTCAGGAAGTCCTAAACAGAGGACTTCCTAAACAGGAAGGGGCAACAGAGGGGCAAAGCAGGGTACAAATGAATTAAAGAAGTGAGGAAAATGGGCGGACCTTAATTAGGGAGGGGTAGAGGGATAAATACAGAAAAAGTAATTGGAGAGGGTAAAATAATAGCAAAGGTGTCTGAAAAGGCGTAAAAAATCATACTATTAACTATCTACCTAAAAATAGCTGTGATACACATAAGACAGTGTATAAATATGCAGATATAAGTGAAATAAAATTTTCCTGTCTGGGTTGACAATGTTTCCCAAAGCCATAGACCATCTAACAAAAACCCTAACACCAGTCATGAGAAGTCCTCTTCTAAGTTGTTATTCAGCATTGTTCAAGAGAATCCCAAAACATTACAGGCGATTAATGTTGCCCTTGTTTGCCCCCATCCCAGAAGTGGAAGGTGAGTCCCTATTGCTGAAGATACCATGTATGGTGGTTTGAAAGAAAATGGCCCCATGGGGAGTGGCACTATTAGGAGGTGTGGCCTTGTTGGAGTAGGAGTGGCCTTATTGGAGGAAGTGTGTCAATATGGGGATGAGTTCCTATCCTCAAGCTACGCTCAGTGTGACACACAGTTTTTTCTGCTGCCAGCAGATCAAGAGGTAGGACTTTCAGCTCCTTCTCCAGCACCATGTCTGCCTGCATGCTGCCATGTCACCCACCATGATGACAATGGACTAAACCTCTGAACTGTAAACTAGCCCCCATTAAATGTTTTCCTTTATAAGAGTCATCATGGTCATAATGTCTCTTCACAGCAATAGAAACCCTAACAAAGACACATGTACTTCAGATCTAGGGCCCAGATGCCCCCCCATCCCCAAGCTAGATCTGACCTGAAAGCCTCCTCCCTAAGGACTATCTTTCATGGTGCCAGAAGGCACCATACAAGCTTCCAAAGGAGGGAAGCAACCAATTGTCCTACGTAGCTATGGTGTCTATGAGCCACAACAGTGACTAGCATGGCTCAGCAACCCCAAAGGTGCAGTAGCGGGAATGCATACCTTGGCAGTAACAAGCTGTTCCCTAACTGGGCTCACAACCCACTCAGTAAGAGGGAAACCATGTCTGCTGCTAGAAACCTAGCCAATTACCCAGGGTTAGTGAAGTCATGGATCTTAGAAGAGAACCTACAACTGCCACTTTACTAAACCAGCATAATTCTCAACTACACTCTAAATATTTGTCCTCATACCAACAGATAGATAAGTATAGTCTTCACCTTCACCAAGGAAACTTCTCTTTACAATAGATGGAGACCATTACAGAAAACAATCACCAAAGTGCAGAGTGATAGGGCCCAGTCCCAAATGATACGTCTACAAAACAACTCTTGTATCTAAGCCTCAGAGGTCATTGTGGAAGAGGAGACAGAAAGATTGTAAGAGCTGGGGGAACAGGGAGTTTGCTGTGAGCTTTGTGACAGGGCAAGACAGTGCAGAGGTTCCTCCAACTTGAGTTTTTGAGGAAGCCATTTCAGGTCTTACTAGAATTTTATCTCCTTGATGAAGAACCTCGTGGAAAATTATCTAGCTCTACTCTGGGACCCAAAGGTCAGGATGTCCTAGTTAAGTTAGCTTCTGTTAAATTGCCTGTTTGTGCTGAACCCCCTCCAGCTAACTGCTTATCTTAGTTTCTGTTAAACTGCTTGCTTCTACAAAGCTCCCCAGTGGCTGCAGAGCAAGATGCCGGGATATGGTTTTGTTCTTTGAGGTTTTTTTTGGGGGGTGCCTTAAAAAAACCTGTGTTCTAGCCACTTGGGGCTACACCTAGGTCCCCAAATATTTGGGTGTAGTCTCAGATGGTTGGAATAAAGACTTTCAATTGGCTATAAACTGTATCTGAGTGGTCATCTCCGGTAATCTACTCATAACAATTGTGTCTCCTAGAAATGTCAGAATCTACACCCATGAGGTCTCCCTAACATGGCTGCCCTAACATGAGCTAAACAAAGACAAGGACAACATCAATAGGCATGCTAACATGGACAAGGGAACCCCTACACAAAGAACTACAGGCAGCTAAGGAGTGCGGAAAGCAGGAGACATCTTCCCCAAGGAAGAGCACAGCAATTGGTTATGCAATACCAAATGTCAGCCTGAAAACACACATACCCATAATGTTATATAGACTAAACTGGTACTTTTGTATTTAAGAATATATATATATACATATATGTATATAATATGTATACATAATACATAAATATCTATAACAGGAATATACATTATTTATATAATCATAACAATTAAAGAAAAAGAGACCATGAATTTGAAAGAGAGCAATGGGGGAGTATGTGGGAGGGTCTGGGGAGAGGAAGGGGAAAGGGGAAATGAGTAACTACATTATCTCAGAAAAATTTTAAATCTTGAAAATAAAACAATTGCTGGGGAACAAAAGAGGAGCCGGGGCTGCTTGGAAGTGGCTCGCTGACCCAGCGGTCTGCCAGAAGCTGAGCAGAGAGCTCCCGGGTTGCCATGTGCATGTGAGCTATATCACTCAAGGTGAGCTTTCAGTAAAGCGGCAGCCTGTGAGTCATCTCCACTCCTATAAGTCATCCCTCACCCCTCAGGAAAAATCTCACATAACTTGAACAGAGAGGCTGTCAAGGAGAACACAGCAGAATCCAGGGGAGACAGTAGCCAAGGTGGGGTGTGAACTCATGGGAAAGAGTGGGAGGTAGCTTACATCCTATCTCCACCCCCACCCCTGACCTAGGGGATAGTTGCTAAGTCAGCAGTGACCTCACAATCACTGTCCAGGCCTTCTATCCCCCAGGCCAACATCCATCTGCTTCCAACTCCACCCTTTATCGTTACATCCAGAGGACACATCCTACCTCTGAGTCACCACACTAGCAGACCCAGGGATCACGACAAAAAGAGTGCCAGTCTCTCCTGTGGGCACAGCTAAGACATCAGCATGTCACAAGACTTAGGAGACCTCAAGGATCTGATGCCCACTGAAAGGAAGTCTGTCTGGAGGACGGCTGAGGAGAGGCGGATGTCTGACCTCACCCGGGTGCTGGAGTGGCTGGAAAGGAGGCAGGGCAAGAAGAAGCGTGCCCTCCAGGTGTGTACGTTGGAAGAAATTGCTGGAAGACTTTATGCAAGATTATTAACAGGAGAGAGAATTGAAATTCAACACCCCCTAGCAAAGGGGGATCATTTTTTAAACACTGGGGTAAGCTAGTGGGTAAGTTCAGAGGTGAGACCACTCACCCTGGTTGGGCTGTCTGTGTCTCCTAATGGCAATTGTCAATGGTTGGGCTTCTTCTCTCCCACCAAAGACAGGCTTATAGTCTTTCCTGGTGGCCATATTTTAAGGGATGGCTTCAGGTCCTTGAGAAAGACGCTTCACTACAGAAAATGTAGAGTGTGGCTAACAGAGTTCTCTTTGAGAGGGGAAGAGAAAGAGATTTCTCAAATACAAATGTTCTGAAATAGACCCTCTAGAAGGCACTTGAGTCAGGGTCTGTGGTGAGGAAGAATTCTGCCTAACATTAGATCAAACTGTGGGCATTGTTAATACCCGTCAGTGTTAGAAATAGTCATGAGCACTAGCTTATGGGGTCTCCATGTGGGCAAATTAGGAACCTCCCCACTGTTCCTAACCTCCTCCCTCCTCCTGATGGCTCCAGCATAGATCATTTATTCCTACTGTCATTCCCCCACTGAGACTCCTGCTAGCATATACCTGACTCCTCCCCCACGTAAAGGGCTGCTCTCACCAGCCCATTCCTCTTTCATTGGGAGTCAGGCTGATGCAAGAGTGTCTGATCCTGCCACCAGAAGAATGATGCTGCTATTGACTGAGGCAGAAAGACACAACACACACACACACACACACACACACACACACACACACACACAGGTCATTCTGGAATGTTGACAAAGGTACCAGGGATAGATGCTAGGGTAGTCCAGAGACCAAGAGACAGTGAAGAGACAAGAGACTTTGGAGTGTAGGTACCAGGAGGTCATTTGCCACCTGCCAGGACTGTTCTCCTATTTAGGGACAGTGGATGGAACCCTCACAGGGTAGCTGCAGAGCCCTTTCTCCTGCTTTTTCAGAAAAAGATCGAAGAGGCGAACCGTGCAGAAGAGAAGGCAGGGAAGAAAGGCCCGGGGGCTAAAAAGAAGGACAAAGAAAGCCGCAAGGTGACCTTCAACAAGGTAATTACCTCTCCAGCTGTCCCCACAGCTGCTGCTCTGCTATGGTGTCTAGCCACACGGTTTGTGAAGGCCCCGAGATCCTCTCTGTCCTGTAATGACAGCTCAATAAGTAAGTCTCCTGTATGCACCCCCACCCCCACCCCACCTCGTGCTGCTTGACCAACAATCCCTACTCTCCTGAGGTCCAGTTTCAGGACAAGGGTCTCACCGTCCTCCTCCCACATCCCTCCACACTCAAGGATGCCAGGGCATATAGAGCCGTGGGAGCACTCAGCCCTGTAGCTAGAGGGTATCCCAGACCTTCCTGCAGGCATGGGCTATACGTACCCCTAGGAGATAAGGTGAAATAAAAATGAAGTCTCAGTAAGCCAACACAGAGGGCACCGCTACCCCCTCAAACTCTTCCTGGGTCCAAGGCAAGTCCTTAAGCAAACTGGAAATTTCTCTCTTTGGGTTTGGAGGATGTTCAGCATAATTTCCCACCTGGCTCCAAGAACCAAGATCCAAATGCCATCAAGAAGCAACCTGCCGGTTACCAGAGGGGGTACATAACAGATGTAAAGGGCAAGCGTCTGAACGTGATGTCCGCCGCCTTCAGCAGGGATGGCCTTAAGAAGTCTGGTAAGGAGACAACCTGGGCCCTGGAGTACCAGAACTGGTCCTCCCTGATCCAATTTCTCAGAGGCAGCGGAAGAGCTGCCCATCCACGTCAATTGAAACCTGTGTAAGTAAGAGTTAGGACCCTGTATGCAGGGTCCTTGGGGAATCATTCCCAAGGTGGCGCTGGATAGGAGGGAGTGATTGTTGAGCTCCATTTATCCCCCAGTATTCTCAGGGATCCAGCACAGTGTGCTGCTCGGTCCTGAATTATTTTGGTGACACTGCCTTCATGAGTTCCAAATTTCCTAAGTTAAACACTATGACAATGTCTACTACAGAAGGTACCATCCTAGTGACCTGACACCTGCCAAGTGGTGTCCGTCCCTAGAAAGAGAAAGGTCTGAGTTCCAGTTCACAGTCCTGCTCCACCACTCAGTTGCATCATGCGCAACATGCCCTCAGCTCTGGGTCTAGGTTTGTCACATATAAAATGGTATAGTGACCCTACTTTCTCTGTAGTGTGGTGGCAGTGATCCAGGGCCTGTAAATCAGCCTGACACAGAAGTGCTCAGAGGATTGGAAAACAGAAACACTAAGTTTGGGTGTGCTTGGTCTCTTGGGACACGAGCTTACGGCAAAAGTGGAATCCGGAAGGCATTCCTGCTTGCCTGTGTGGAAAGTGGGCAGGAGCTCCGTGCACTTTTGTGTCTCAAAACAAACACTTTCCCCAACTTTTCGTTTCGTACACCAAAGCTGTGGTTTGCAAACGGAAGCCTCTGGTCTGTCACAGTTCAGTATGACAGAGGACCTGTGGTGCTAAGAGCACCGGGGGACTCTGAGTTGAACCCACAGCATCACGTTAATGGGACATTCCTCTAACCTGAAGAAGCCCTGCAAACTGTCAGTTGTAGATCCCTTGCTTTTGGTAAAGGCACTGTGGTTGTATGAGACGTGAGCATTCAAGAAAACCGAGTGAAGGGAATTAGAAGCCCTCTTCATTTTCTTTGAAGCTATTCTAATTGTTCTTACTATATAAAGTTACATAAATTCTTAATTATTCTAAAAATTGTATTAAAAAGTTACTGGAGAAATAAAATCAAGATGAAAAGATCCAGACTTCAGCCGTGCTGCCTGTGACCCCCACTGTCACTGTTGCCACTGTGGGGGTCCCGTTGGCTTCGTGAGCTTCCTTAGATCTTGCTTCCAGCAGAACCCCCTTTCCCTGCCTCCTGAAGCTGAGTAGTCTTGTTACTGTGATTTCTTCCCAGACTCCTCACGGGAAGTCTTTGTGTGGGAGCAGAGTTCACTGAAACTTTGGGGGTCAGCAGAGGCTAAGAATCACATCACAGAGGAAGAGTGCGCACAAATCAGGGGCTGGTCAGGAGACCCCACTTTCATTCTTCAGAGTCCTTTGTCTCCTGAGCCCCCAAAGATTTTCTTCCCTGCACTTGCCAGTAAGGAAAGCTTCCTGGGGTTTTCTGAAAGTTCCAGGCAGAGTTTTGAGGGTGGCGACCAGAAGCACTGGTGTTCATCACTGATGGAGAGCAGAAGTCTGCTTAAGGATCCTCTACCGTAGTTCCAGTCCTTGAAGGCTCTCCCTCCTCTCTCTTTCCTCCACCCACGCCTCCACCTCTGCACTCCCCACCCAACTCAGTGCCACTGGCTTTTTGCTTACTCTGATCTTGGTTTCTTCTGTCTCATTCATAAAGTATGCTATGAAGACATTTTCCTAAACAAAATTAGTCCCTTCCCTAAAGAAACCTCCTGACCGTGGGTAATTTCACCTCGCTGTACAGGATGGAGACGTGAAGGCTGACTGGCAGGCAGTTTGGTCCCCTGTTGTCCTCTTATTCCCTTCCTCACCATCCCAGACAAAGGTACCCTATCTGAGAATAGGGAAGTCTTGCTTCTGATGTAGAACAACCCATAGCCACTAGAGGGCAGTGAATGGGTCCAGGCAGCTAAGAAGCACCTGCTCCTGTCCTCATTCGGCATCCAGGACTGGGCCAGGCTGAGCTTAGCCACAGTACAGACATCTTCCCATACAGTCTTGCAAGCTACCTCAGACAAGCAGGAAGGACCTGGACCGGGAAACACGACGGTGAGGAGGCAGCCAGATACATGCCCAACTCCCATTACTGCTTTGAACTATACAGGCTCAACAAGCTTCGTGTGCCTTCACCTTAGAGCAGGACAGTGTAATCGCCCAAGCAGAACGCTCTGGCTGGTGACCTGCTCCTCCAGCCTCCACGGCCTGGTCTTGTGGCTTCTCCCACCTTGATGCTTCACCTGTGGCTCCGCCAATGTTGTCTTCATTTGCTCTTGGTCCTCCACTGAACGGTCCTCTTGCAGCCGTGACTCCCATGGCTGCCACATCTCCCTTCCTAACTAATTTGTGCGTTTATGTTTAATGTGATTTTCTCCATAACATCACCATAGAAAAGTAGTAAACCTCAAATGAGGGACGACTTACCACAAAGAAACCAAGATCGGTGAACTGATTGAAAAGCAATTCAGAACAATTTTTCCTAAAGCTTAATGAACTCTAAGGCAACGATCATCAAAGAAGCTTCCTCCTTCAGTGGATGGGAGCTAATACAGGCACCCACAAGTGAATAATGTGCAGAGAGTACCTTGGAACACTCAGTCCTAAATGGGATGTCTCCATCAAATCCCTGCCCTGGGGGCTCAGGGAGCTATGTGGAGGAGGAGACAGAAGAGTGTGAGAGCTAGTGAGGATGGAGGACGCCAAGGAAACAGGACCTTCCAAACACAGTAGGACCAACACAGATGTGAACTCACGGAGACGGAGGCAGCATGTGCAAGGCCTGCACAGCTCCAAGCCAGATGGGGTCCCGGCACTGAGAGGGGAAGGTGGACACAGGCTCCCACCCCTAACCAAGAAGCTATCTCCAATTGACAGTCACCTACAAAGGAAAAATAAGTTTTCTCAAATGAAGTCTCACTGGGTATATAAACCACACTGAAGTGCAGGTCCCAGCGATAGATGGCCAACACAAAATAAACTCAATGGTTCTGTTGAAGTTTTTTGTCTCATATTTATTGCTTTGTCTGGGAATTTTTTACCTTACTGGTCTTCTGCTTGTATATTATGATTTTTAATTTTGTGTTTTTACAGGTTCTATTTGGGGGGGGGTGATGGTGGTGTGTGAGTGTGTGTGTCTGTGTCTGTGTGTATGTCTGTGTGAGTGTGTGTGAGTGTGTGTCCCATGCTTTTTCTTTGTTTTGTTTTTAAATTGAGGTTGTTTCTTTTGTTTTGTCTTTTTGATTTCTATAAAGAGAAAGAAAAGAAAGGAAGGAAAGAAGGAAGGAAGGAAGGAAGGAAGGAAGGAAGGAAGGAAGGAAGGAA
>CABHPH010132167.1:0-28279 GCA_902168325.1 Peromyscus nudipes | reverse complement strand
CTTAAAGTAGACCTACCAGTTTCGCAGTTTAGATTTGATAATATAAGAGATGATTAATAACTGTGGATTTTCATCCTTTCCCCTAGGTAAAGACTTGAATGACTATCCAGAGATCAAGTTCATAATAAATACAAACAACAAAGGAAAACTTTGATAGAAAGAGAAAGTATTATTAAATTTTCATATTGGCTACTAATTTTCTTGATCTCTGTGTTCATTGAAACCTTGCAATCATTTCTTCAAATATGTAACACTTTAAGGTGGGCAAAGAAATATTGTTATAATCTAGCTCTGACAATTATCATATTCAACAATGTTATGCAATATGTTGTTCTTTCAGTCACTTTGATATGTAAGGGTATGTGTTCTGTACTTTCATGGAGGTAAGCATGCAGAACATATTTAGAAGTTCAATAAAATGAGTCTTTTGCTTGATTAAAAATAGTTTTGGTGTGATTAGAATTATCCTATTGAGGAAAACACCAAAGTATTTAACTAAAATGGACCATCACCAGGCTATTACTAATAGTCTACAGAAGTTCACTAAACTGAATATTTTGTTAATTTTGGTACATGCTATGGAGTCTAATTTCCCTTATTCCTAAAAAAAAAAAACAAACAAACAAAAAAAAAACTTAGTAGTTTGTGAATTGAGGCTGTGCCAACATGGTTCTAAAAATTCAACATGACCAAAGATGATGGCTTAGTGGGTAAAGGCACTTTTGCTTTCAAGCCTGATGACCTCTCCTGAGAGACCATATGGTAAAAGGAGAGAACAAACTATTGAAAATTGTCTTTGATCTTTTACTTTCACGTACTCATTGTGACATGTACACACACACACACACACACACACAAATAAATGAAGGGACAACAGCCTTATAAATGCTAATCTTGAATCATTTAAAGATACTAGCACCATAAATCTGGAGAGAAGTAAATCTTTATTACAATGCTTATAATAATTGTCCCAAATTTCTACTAAACTAAGGCCATTTAATACATTGCTGCCACTTTCTATGCAGTAGATTGTCAAAAATAGGCCTTGAGTAAGATGACTATGCCATCAGGTTGACCTCACTTATTTTCTAGGATTGGTTCAGATATTGGGATGAATTAGGCAGTATTCTTCAAAATGCTTCCCTGTATCAACAGACTATAATTTAGTGGGTTGTTATAAAAGATGCACTTTCTCTTAATAGAATGCTCCTGCTTATGCATTTTATTGGATTGTTAAGAAATTCAGTCTGTATTATCCTAACACAACTCTTCCTCAAATGCACCAGATTCACTGGTCTGTTCAATTACTGTGCATGAAAGGTATTCTTAAATTATGGAAATCCATTCTCAGGCTTTCAATTATCTTAAGTGTTTATCTCAAAGAAGTGCACATTTCGCAATAACTTTTCAAAGCTGCTGAATGTTCAGACCTTAGACAGCAACACTGACTGCTGTTGGTTGTACTGCAGGTCAATTTCCTTAGCTGTAATTTAGAAGTAGATAAAGATGGTTGGAAGTGATTGCCACTTTTCACTGAATGTTGTCTGCATGTGGCCAGAATACATACCTGTGCAAACTTTCTGGAGAGATGAGTGTATCTGAAAATTACTGCTATCTGTTATATGCATCTGAGAAGTTTTTCTATGGCAGCAGCATGATTTTGGGATACCCACTAAATTACACTCACTCCTGGAAGAGACAATTTCTGAGTGCCATTAAAACATGTCACTGACAATTGCTGACATAGGAAAGGATAGCCACAACTCTTAAATCTCACAATGCAGTTTGTAGGTAATAACTTTAGCAGAGAATGTTAATGGGTCTTGTCAGGCACAGTTATAGAAGAGTATGTCTGTCTGAGTTTGAACATTATTTTCATTAGTTGTTAGGCTAATGTGAAGCAACTGTAAAGTGGATATAATTCTACCAACTTTAATGAAATAATGTGTGTTAAAACACTAAGTGCAGTGCTTTTCACACCATGGTTTTCAAATTTATTGATATTGTTGATTATTATTCTGCTAGTAGACAAAATGAGAGAAATACACTGAACTGGATGAGTTTGAAAATGAATTTTAATTCAGTACATCTGTACTTTGACAAGTTTAGTGACACAGAATACAGGCAGAAAACTGTTATCAGATTTCCCTGCATTTTATTAGAAATCATTCAGCATAGTGGAAAGAAAGTCTAAACTTTCAGATTGAATTATTTGCTTCTTGATAGTGTGCATAGGGTTATCAAAAGTTATCAAGACACTTTCATATACCTGGAACATGAAAGGATGCCCGAGAGTATGACAGCTCTTTTCCTTGATGGCAAACATAGTAGAAATTTAATAATATCTTCATCCATGGCATCAAAAAGCAATATCTATTGCTTGTCTTTGCTTTGAGTAAGGCTATTCCTTGAACTATGGATCATTATAAAATGATGCTGTAAGGAAGCGCTTCTCAAGTATGTGGTGTTACTTGATGTTAAGGAATGTACTGCGCATCAGAACCTAGAAAATTCATCATCCATGAAGCTGATTTCACATACCATCTGTTATGTGAATGACATACTGACATAATCTTCTGCTTCTCTATGTTATCAGCACTTTCATGTGAATACTCATCCTTTTACCTATGCATCAGAAAGCAAAATAATATCTTCCTGGTTCACTGAATTGAATCACTGCTCCTCCTATGATGAGAAGATAGATACATCACTGGAAACTGTAACAGATTTGATAACTGCCACATGCATACATTTGTAGAGAGTAGCTCACTTGGTAATTCTAGGAACTGTGTGTGGGCTAGGTGTAATTGTATTAAATTTATCAGAATGCTCTTCTTCATGTTATAATATTTTTAGAGAGCTGACTAAAATGACTGGAGGAAACTGATTTTATGAAATATAGGATTGAGTTTCTCTGAGAATTAAATTATTTAGCTAGGATGAAATTACTAGAGGAATGTTTAAAGGATGATATATTAAAGAAAGAAAAATGTTTAATTAAAGCCATAATTACTATCTTTGAACCTACAGGCCATAAAATAGAGCCATCATTTCACAGTGGGACTTTTGAGTACTAAAGTACAACAAAAGGAATTAAATTTTACTAAAATGAAATATTTTGGATTATTGTGGCATGTGAGCTTAAAATTTTAATAAAATGTAAAAGGTACCATTGTACAGCGACTAAGAGCATGGATCTACCATCAGACTAGTGAAGTTTTAATCCTTTATATATAATTCTTAGTTGTGTCTTTATAGTAAGATCTGTACTTTGATTTTTCTTATCAGTAAAATGGAGATAATACTAGTTATTACTTCATGAGAATGCCTTGTAGATTAAATAAGAGGTGATGAATTATGATGAGTTTAGAGAAGTGTGTGGCATACATTCAGCCTTCAGTAAGTGTCATCTGTATTTACAGTGGGGATTAATATAGAGGAGTTATTGTGATGCTCTTAGAAAGGAGCTTAATTTTACAAGTCAGTTCTTTCATAATTATAAATCATACAAACGTGACCATGTTTAGCCTTGATAAAAATATTACTTCTCCTGATACTTCTGATAAAAGCATAGAAATGAAAAGTATTATTCATGAATGCATTTTGAATATCCATACAGATACCCAGCCACTACAATTCAATAAGATGAGGGGTTGCTAATTCTTTCATAAAACAAAAACAACAATAGAAAACTATGACAGGGTGGTGGAAATATTGAGAAATTGTAGGTGCAGGTTTCACATGTGACATGAAATTGGAAATGAGATGAACGTAGACATAGGGTAGGGGTCATGGGGAAGATGTGAGGAGAGAAACAACAAAGCAGACTTGCCAGGAAAATGCCATAATAAAACTCAGTGTTTTGTAAATGAATAAAATTTAAAAAATTTAAAAATCCCTGCTTTATAAAGGATAGCAAAAAGAAGCAGTGTATAAGAAAATGACATTCATATTGTAAGAAAGCTAAAATAATAATACTAAAATAATAAATAAACACTAGTAAATAATGAAGAGACTTTTATATAAAAGTAACCTTATAGATTGGTGAAAAAATTTCATAAAGAGGAATTGCTTGATGTTTTGTATTACAAAGAGTACAAATATCAAAGTCTTATTAATACATAATATAAACCTTCATAAGGTTTTGTAGCAGTACAAATATCTATTAGATGAATATTATCTATCTCTATTGATCTTAAATCATCAACCTACTTCTGCAGGTCTCAATGATTGAGTTGGTATTTTAATCTTTCTATTTTAAAAAGCATTGAAATACAATTTATTCAACACAAAATTCAACTATTTTTATTCAGTGATTTTAACAAATTTTGAGCATCTACTAAATTCTTTCCATAGTAGTTGAACATTTATATCCCCACAAGCTTATTATGACTAAAACAGCTACTGCAAGCAGTTAAAGCTGGGTTTTCTCAAAATGATCACCATTATTTAAGAACATCTAGCTGAATTAACAGGTTGAAGTGATAAAGGCAATATTTATAAGTTTTCCTTACCTTCAAATTTATTTTTAACTCTTTCCAAGGTCATATTCAAGTTTTATGTTGAATGATAAATGAATCTTTCAAATGATATTTAGCAAACCATGATCTTATTTATTAATGATAATTTAGAGATTATTTCATAGAAGTGCATGAAGAACATGGTTTTCAATTAGTTATACTTATGTTTACATATATAAAGTCTGTCCAAATATTTTAATAATAAGTCCATAACTTAATATCAAAGTTTTTGTATTAATTTAAAGAAAACATAGAAAAATTGAAATTTCCTTATCAGAAGTATCTATTCACTATACTGAAATTAGGAATGATTCATTTATATATCATAGAAACAATAATAATTTAAAGTAAGTATTACAATTTTAATTTTAACATATGTATGCCCACTATTTTCCATTTGTAAATGTATGTAGGAATAACAACAGACCAAATAAAAAGGAAAGTTTCTGATACAATATTATTCTATAATAATTAAAAAAATCCTATGACTGAAATCACTTAAGTAAAAAGACTTAGCCGGGTGGTGGTGATGCATGCCTTTAATCCCAGCACTCAGGAGGCAGAGCCAGGTGGATCTCTGTGAGTTCCAGGCCAGCCATCTTGGTCTACATAGAGAGCCAGGACAGGCACCAAAACTACACAGAGAAACCCTGCCTCAAGAAACAAAAAACAAACAAACAAACAAAAACAAAAAAGAAAGAAAAATAAAGAAAAGACTCGCAGACTTATTTTTGCTTATAAGTTCCTGTTTTATTATATCAACTCTTGAAAATCTCATCAGTCTTACGTGATTATTAGAGAAGTAGCTCCTTCATCTTGTCTCAGATATGTGTTTATAATTCTGTCTGTTGAATTGGAAGTTTATTAATTGTTGGCAATTGTGTTCCTGCCAACTTAATTATTGAGCTCAAAATATTTTTTTTGTACCTGGAGGTTGAAAAAGCATGAAAACTTGAGAAAATGGAAAGGAAGAAGTATATGATTCTAAATAAAGAATTAAGAGAACCAAACAAAATCTTGATGAAGAGAGTTTAGAAAACTTTTTTTGAAGTATATTGGTGCAACTTTGGAAGTTGAAATAAAATTGAGACTGGGATTTCTAGCTTGATGGAGTTTGCCTTGTGAGAGTCTTTTTTGTTTTTCTAACAGAAGTGGCTTATGAGAAGAATAGAATTTGCTTTCTAAGGGATACAGAAGTATTTTGCGGGGGATAAATGCCTCCCAGTTCCTACAATTTAGTCAAAAGGGAGAACAGGGTTTGGTTAAAAAAAATGAAATTTTTTTTTTTTGGTTTTTCGAGACAGGGTTTCTCTGTTTAGCTTTGCGCCTTTCCTGGAGCTCACTTGGTAGCCCAGGCTGGCCTCGAACTCACAGAGATCCGCCTGGCTCTGCCTCCCGAGTGCTGGGATTAAAGGCATGCGCCACCAACGCCTGGCGAAAATCTTGAGGGAGGTAAAAATATTACTGAATCACATTATTACACTGTATTTCACTTATAGGTTCATTACCAATAATTTATAAATTTGATTTTTATCAGTGTTTAGTTTTTTCAGTTTACGCTTTTGAATTCTACTTATAAGGATAACCAGTCTCTGTTTCAGGAGAAGTTATATATACCCACTCTTTTCTTAAGTATCTCCTGGGATACACAAAAAAGTGCAGAATATGAGACAACAATGACAACCAACACCACATGCTCAACTATCTGGAAGTGAAGGGTTATTTCAGAATACAGTAATACTCCAATCTTTATTAACTGTGATGTTCAGAAGCAACAAAGAGAAAAGGGTCTAGTGTCTTAAGACCAGAGAATCAAATTAAGGCACGGCTATAATCTGACAATGATTCTGACTGAATAGGGAACAGACTTTTCTGAAGGATTATGATAACTTAATCCAGAACTGCTTTATATGAGATATTGCCCAAGCTCACTACAAATTAGTGTGTCATAATACCTATAATGCTATCATATAGCTGGAGTTTTTCTCTCCAGCTCCCTTCAAGCCCCCACAGTCCTAAAGCCCACTTATAAAATAATCACTCAGATGCTTATATTACTTATAAACTGTATGGTCGTGATAGGCTTCTTGTTATCTAGTTCTTCTATCTTAAATTAACCCACTTCTATTAGTCTATAAGTTGCCACGTGGCTTGTGGCTTACTGGTACCTTACATCTTCTCATGGCTGGCAGCGTCTCTCTGACTCAGCCTTCCACTTCCCACAATTTTCCTCTCTTCTTGTCCTGCATATACTTCCTGCCTGGCTACTGGCCAATCAATGTTTTATTTATTAACCAATCAGAGCAACACATTTAACATACAGAACATCACACAACACTATCAACTGTTTCCTGTCTACGGAGATTTGGAGAAGTAAAACTATCATTTGAATGATGTAAACTTTTATTACCCTTATAGTGTCTAAAGCATAGTTTTGAAAAACCAACCTTTCCTTTATAACAATACTAAATATTTTTAATTCCAGAATATAAAGAAAAATAATTTGAACATTTATGTGTGCAAGGACAGGTGTTTGTACCAAACCTTTTTTTATTTGAAAGGAATTTTTTTGTTGTTTTTCTTTTATTTATCTATTTATTTTCATGAACTGGGATTGGTATGTAAAATGAAAAAAATGTGCAAAATCTTAAATATTAATTCAAACAGTGTTAGATATCTGTCTGCAGATCAATTCAGATTCTTAACACTATCATCAGTTAATCATGGTATACTTATGAAATCTGTTATGTGATGTTAGTCATGTTAAGCTATGTCCTCTGTTATATGATGTCAGTGAAGGTACAAACTTACCTTCTTTGACAATACTATTGAATGGTTTTATGCTTAATGAAAAATGAGATGAGAAAGTTAATAATGTATGCTCAGTTTCAAAGGAAATACACTGCTCTGGAACATTAAGAAGAACTAGCTTGGGACTGGAAAGTTGGCTCAGCTGTTAAGATCACTTACTGCTCTAGCAAAGGACTGAGGTTTGGCCCAAGGACCCTCTTGGAGATTCACAACAATTGGTAACTCTAGTTCCAGGGGCTCCGATTCCCTCTTATGTCTTCCATGGGCATCAGACACACAGGTGCTGCACATACATGCATGCAGGTATAACACTCATGCACACTTTTAAAATGACAAAAATACAGAGCAATATTAAAAGAATTCAAAGAAAAAGAATAGCTAGTTATATAAAAGTGACTGGTCATTTTGAGTACCGGTTGTGTCTTTCTTATATCAGATATTACAAGATTCTGTATGTATTGTTCTAAATACAAGGAAAATAATAAAACTACTCATATTTCCTAAGGTATTTACTTAATTCAAACATTTTCTGAAGCCCTCCATTTTCTTTCCCCAACACTGCTTTCTGCTATGAGTCATTATAGCGATGGAATGTTGTTCAAACTGAGTGTCTCTGAATAAATTAGTGTACACTTGGAACATTATTTTCTCATCTGCAAAATGAGAACCATAATAGTAGCCACTTCCTATTTATAATAATTCATAAAATAACACATGTCAAATGCTTCATACATTGTAATTACAGATGAAAAATGTGTACAGATAAATTGACTAACTCAAGGAACCAATTGAGAGTTCGCTCTTTTATAATTGAATTTAAACTTGTATTTATCTTTCTGTTATAATAGGAAGTGGTTTCTTCATCATCTCAATCATTATATGGTAAAAATAATTCCCATATTCTACTCAAATACAATCTAGTTTGTGTAATGTCTTTTTATTTTATATTATGATTGAACTAATATTGCCTTCTGTCTTGCAAGTTATTCAAGAATAATTATCATTATTTTATTTCTAGAGATAGATATATCAATTATAGAATTATTTATTAAAAAGAATATTAATCTATGATTTATAATTAGTTCAATTTATATATGGGATCCAGATGCAGGAAGGGCATGATGGCATCAAATTATATATGGGTGTGTGCATGCATATGTGTGTGTGTTTTATTTATAAAAGGAAAATCAATTAAAGATACATCTATTTCACTAATTTTCAATATTCTCTGTGCATTTGAATAGTATTCTTCTTTTGTTCACTATGTTATACTCACAGTGCTATACATTTATAATAATCATTTTTTCTTTTTTGCCATCATTATATTCCCTTTCAGTTACTTTGGATAACATACATTTAAACTGTTACATGTGGGGATTTGAGGGATTGTAAAAAGAGACAATAGTAATAACACTAGGCATATCTCTCCAGATTCATTTCTATCATTATAGTTAGAATGTAATTCTGGCAAATATTGAGCATTCTACTTCATTTTTTTGAGATTAGTTGATTATCTTCCAATTAAAAAGATAGGAGAAACATATTGTTATTGTATGGCTATTGGGAAATATAGAAACATAAGTTTCAAAAATAGACATTTTTAAAGTGACATAGAAGAAAAATAATAGTGAATTGATATTAACATTTCTTTTTTTAATGTAGTAAATGACATTTTATTTACAAGGTTTTGCCTTGAGTAATCCTCTCTAGTGGCCATTTTCCAAATAGTCCTTCTAAGGTATAAGAATTAAAACGTCACTCTAGAGCTGAAGGAAAAATGATACAGACTTCTGAGTGTGAAAATCATCTGAGTGAGAAAGAAAACATGGGGCCAGGCCTTCTGCATCATTTTAATGATAACTAATTAAATATTGTGAAGAGTAAAATGGCTGAAAGTGGCAAAATAAAATTCTAACATTGTATTGGAAAATTGCAAACTTAGTGTTGACTTGGTCTAGCATACTGTTCAGTTCCTGCAAACATCTTGTTAATATGAATGTTCTGTAAAATACTTCCCCCTAGAGTAATATCACAACACATACAGTCCATTCTCACTGCTGCTCAACGTCATACCACTAGAATTTTCCCAGTGATGCACTACTTTTTGACCAAAATGATGATGTTTATTAGTTTGGATAAGTCTTCTCTTTTGCTTGCTGTATGACCACAGGCTTTTTTTTTAAAATCTCATTCTAGAAATATACAGAAGTACAGTTGGCCTATCTCTAAAATTTCATATTATTACATTTGTTTACAAATGTTTTATCAACTCATTATTTTTCATTATTTTCCCATAAATGTTCTAGAGGGCTATGAGCTGTGTTTCATTTCTGTAGATAATAAAAGTGATGCTAAATTTCTCTTAAGTTTAAAATAAAAAGATATATGAATGAAGACTGGAATTTGACTAGTGATTTACAGCCTTAACTTTGTGAACACTGGACATTACTTAGAGAACTATAGGGCTCACTAAAACTTTCTCCTCTGTTTTTATTATCTTTCCTCCAGTGCTCAAAGGGTCTATAAAAGAAGAATCACATGCCCTGATTAACACTTGTCTGCTTTTGTAGAGACTTTCCTGACCAGGCATTTTTAGCACCAGTGACTCAGCTTCCTTTTCTGATACATCACTCACATCATCATCGGGTTCCTTGAAAGTCATTCAAAACCCCTTCTCTCCTTTTAAATACAGTACTTATTTTCTTCCTTTAATTTTCTCTCCCCATACAAATTATCATACTATTTTTACATCTATTTTAAGTCTTTTTCAAGTGAAATCTTTAATTTTACTTCTTAATTTTTAATTTTAATTCCTTTTCAAGTGCTCTGTTTCTTTTTCTCCCCTAAGACTTTCTTCTTAAAAACCCTTTTGCTAGTTCTTTGAGTGTTTCATACAACATGATTTCATCATATTCAGCCCTCACTCTCCTAACTGTTCCCAGACCAACCTTCCTTCTCTACCCACACAAGAAGAATTTGTGTTTCCCAAATATACCTGGGTGTATGTTATTCTACTGGAATGTGGTTAGCCTACCAACAACTACACTCAGAGAAATCTGTCTTTTCTTTCTATCAGTAACTGACAATTGATAATAGCTCCATAGCTCAAGATGATATTTCATGACCAACTCACTTCTTTATAATGATGTTCTTTCTGTCTTAGGATTGCAAAGATTTTGTGCATACTGTCACAACCATTGTGAGTTCATACATGCAGTTACCTTATGGTATCCAGAACACAAATTTCCTTGTAGTCATCTACCAGTGTCTTGCTCATATACTTTTTCTGGCCCCTCCACCAAAATAATCCCTGAGCTTTGGGAGGAGGTTGTATGGAATATAAGCTCTATTTTAGGCTGAGAAGTAATTGAATCTCTTATTCTCTGCATCTTGGACAGTTATGGGTCTCCGTGTTAATCACCATCTACTGCAAATAGAAGATCCTCAGATGAGAATTGAGAGACATGCTGATCTATGGATATGATGATAAAACCTTAGGAGTCAGTTTAATACTGTGTCCATTTAGCAGAATAATAGTAGTAGATTCACCCCCTCAATCCTATGACTTGTCTAGTCACAGGTTCTTGGTCCAACAATGATGCTAGGTATGGGTTTGTATAAATCCAATTAGAAATTGGTAGGTTATTTCTATGATGTGTCTGCTATTATTCTACCAGTGGGGCATGCCTTGTCAGGCCACTTGTTATTGTAACTCACAGGTTTTGCAGAAGTGTCTGGTTGATGATTGATTTTCATCTCTGGTAATGAATAGCACATTCCTACACTCTGAAATCAAGACAGTTGAGATAAAGTTTCCAGGTCAGTACCAGCCAATTTCCCCATATGGTGTAGCTCAAGTATGTGATGCAATTGCGTCTTACCATCAAAATGTGGAGGGTAACAAAAATCAATAAAAATACTCTGTAATGTTTGTAGGTATATGAAATTCTACTGGCTAACAACTCCAAAAGAAGTAACTCATTTCTGGCACTGAGATTTTTATGGTATCCTGCAAGGGCAATGTTGATCTATTATATGCTTTGCTGTTTTTTCAAACAACAAAACAGTTTTTTAATATGTTGTGCTAGGAAGGCTGGAAGGGATTTGACTAAACATTTAGAACAGAAAAAAATAATTATTTGCTAATCTAGGACATTTGGAAGGTGTCTTCAAATGCAAATAAACATTGGGAAAATCCCATTCATTTGTTGTAAATTATAAGAAGTTAAATGTTAAATAGCATAGTACCTGTGTTAGTCAGCTGTAGGTTATGATAATAAATATCTAAGATAATCAGCTTTACAGAAAAAAATAGTTTGGTTGATTGCATTGAAAGCCCCAATTGACAATCAAGAAGTATCATTTGAGTAGGAACCACATGCTTAGTTGGAATCCCAAAGATAATTCCCTTTTGGGCATGCACTAGTGACCTAAGTATATTCCACTAGACATACTTCTCAAAGCTTCCACCACCTCTGGATAGTTCCACGAAATTTTAGCACATGGATCATTGTGTTAAACACTTACACAAACATAGCATGCTATCCATGGTCCCTAATAATACAGACATTTCACACTAACCTCATGAGGTCTTAATATCTTAACAGTTTGAATGCTGTTCCCTGTCTTTGTCCAAAGACTTTCTGAGACTTACGACAAACACTTAACTGTGAAGGCCCTGATAATAAATAATTAAATAAAGGTTGCATTCTTCTATGGTATAATGATGGAACATGTAAAACATAAAATATTATATCTAGAAGGAATAAATAGGAAAAATAATGAGAGATTACCAAAAAAGTGAAATTCAAAAGTTACATTAAACCAACAGTCCATATATCAAAGGTCCAGAGCATACTATGGCAGAACTTGTATTCCCAAGGACTTTACTTGTTGAAATTAACATGATCTCACACCAGGGCAGAAACTGCATGTTGATTTTGGCTTATCTTGGTGAATTTTCCTTAACCTGGTATGTCTGATTTCCTGAGTCTTCACTAAAAGTTAAGTGTGGTGATATATTGTGTATCATAATAAATTTATTTGGGGATCAGAGGACAGAACCAGCCACTAGATTAGACATAGAGGTCAGGCAGTGGTGGCACACACCCTTAATCCTACCACTCAGGTGGCAGAGATCTGTCTTGATCTCTGTGAATTCAAGGCCACACTGGAAATAGACAGGCAGTGGTGGCACACAACTTTAATCCCAGTACTGGGAAGCACACATGCCTTTAATCCCAGGAAGTAATATGGCAAGACACAGAAAGGTATATAAAGTGTGAGGAAACAGAACTCGCTCTCTGTAGAGTGAGGATTTCATAGAGGTAAACTAGTGGCTAAAGCAGTTCAGCTGAGATCCATTTGGGTGAGGACCCAGAGGCTTTCAGTCTGAGGAAAGAAGATCAGCTGAAAAGCTGGTGAAGTGAGGTTGACTGTGGTGTGCTCTGCTTCTCTGAACTTTCAGCTTTCACCCCAATATCTGGCTCTGGATTTTTTGATTTTATTAATCATTTAGCAATTTGTGTTACTATTAAGCTTCACTTCAAAAACCTCATGTTTAATTCTGTTAGGCACCATTTTTAGAAACTCTGACCATGTCATGCACAGTTAGAAACCACCATGCTTCTATCTAAAACTCCTATTTTCTGTGTGACTGCTACATTGACATCATGTGAATGATTCCATGATATTCAGTCAACAGAATCAATGCACTAGCTTGTCTGAGGCATGAGTGTAGGCCTTTGAGAATGTTGTCAGTTGACAAGGAGAAATGAATGCCCGGGTGCTTTGAACTGGCAAAATTACCTGATTGTTTTCTAAACACTAAATTTTTAAAACAAATTTGTAATTTATGAAGCATTTTTATAACAGCTATTATAGTTTTTGAAATTATACTCTAATTATATAATTTCCTCCTTTTCATTTCTCCTTCCAATCCCTCTGATATACACTTTCCCTTACTCCCTCTCTCTCAAATTCATGGATTATTTTTATTTCATTGTTGTTATACACACAGATATATACACTCTATATCTATATATACTCCTAAATATATAAATATAATATTCTAAATCCATATTATGTTACTTTTATGGACATGGTTTCAGAGATGACAACTTTGCCAACATTTTCAATGCTCTTCCCTAGGAAAGACTGCTTCTCCAGTTCTCAATATTCCTTAGTTATTTGTAGTTCTTTGTTTAGTATTGAGGCCACTTAGTGAGCTTTCCTCTTTCCATGTTAGCATGTCTACTTATACATTCATTGTTCAGATCTTTTTTTTCAGGCTGTCATATTGATAAGAATTATCGGATGTAGTTTCTCTGATATTTTTTCAAGAAGACACAATCTCACAGAAATATTTCTATGTCCCTGGCTCTGACAATCATCTGCCCCTTCTTCCGCAACCAATAAAAATTTGTAGAACAAGGGATCCTGTGTGGTGCCCAGTTCCAGCAGATACAGATAACACTTACAACACAACTCCAACTTTTGTGAAGTTTAAGTATTTGATGGGGCAGATTGTAGATCCCTTTGATGCCTTACAGGAATCTTTTCTGTTTTCCGTGCACAGAAATTGAAAGGTCTTCTGGATGTTGATAACTGCACCATCCCCTGCAAAAACTTTGTAATAACCTTCATTTTCTGGAAAAAAAAACTGATTCTTTTTTTTAAAAAAATGTGCTTGGTTATGTTGATCTTTCAATAGTGTTTTGAGATTTTGTGCTATGCCATTTCTTTAAAATATAAAAACTCACTAAAGCTAAGTTAACAGCAATATAAGGTTTTGAGAAACTATCACTATTTAAAATGTACGTGGTATTACCTAAATTCTAAGGCAGGGCTTATACTCTTGCCTCTGCATAGGACCTTGATTTTCTGCCATAAAGATTGTGATTTATAATTGATCCTCTACTTACCCAGCTAGTAAATCTGATGGCAGCAAGTTTCTTTGTAATGCTTTTCTTTACCCAGTACAAAAAAAGTTGAGTTCTTAAATAGAAACCAAGAATATTCATAAACTATTACATGTCTTCAATCAATCCACAAAAAATGAACTTAAACTTAGTGTCTGTGTGGTATTTTGATTAATATTAGCATATCCTTATAACCCATTTTGAATTATCTTTTTATAACTGCCAACTTCCTTCCTGCATTATGTCTTCATTTGCAACTTGATAAGAAACTGCCTGTTTTAGCGTTTAAAGACATAGGCATGATGTCAAGGAAAAGATAAAAATAATTCAAGGTATTATAAAAATGATACATCATGAAATTATAACTCTTTTTTTTTGAGACAGGGTTTCTCTGTGTAGCTTTGGAGCCTTTCCTGGATCCCACTCTGTAGCCCAGGCTAGCCTCGAACTCACAGAGATCCACCTTCCTCTCCCTCGCGAGTGCTGGGATTAAAGGTATGTACCACCACCGCCTGGCTTTATAACACTTTTTTAACATAAGTGATTATTGGTTCTTGGCTAACATGGCACATACCTGCTTATTAAAATATTAATAAATTCTTTATCAACATGGCTTGCAAAAATTTTTATGATTATAATAGCATCATTTCTTGAAGATAATGTATTATGTTTCTATTGATAATTACTTAAAAGAAAAATGTTTCAATAACAATAAAACTTTCATGAGAGTAAAGACTACATTCCTTGGGTTATTAACAAATTTCCTGTTCTGATTTATTTTTTTAAGAAGAAAATAGCTTGTTACAGAGTGACTTAAGAACTAGTTGGGATACAAATATATATATAAAAAAAATCTCAGTACTTGGGCTGCAAATTGCCTGCTACTCCCTACTTCTTAGGTGTCAGAATACAATAGGTCTGCATCTAAACTTTGAAGAGAGTAATCTGTCCTTGAAATAAAAGTCATTCTTAATTCATTACAAGAGGCTTATGTCCTTGGAGACTGACTTTAGCATTTCCTTCCTGTTTTTTATCACCTTCAATATTTGATACATAGTCCCAGTTCTGTGATCATTAGCAACTTTGAGAGGACTCTAGGTCATGGGCACCAAAGCAGAAGAGAAGAAACCTGTAATTCTTTCATGAAGCTGAATGTACATGAGTTTATTGTAATCTGTGCTCCACTTACTTTCTTTCTTTTTTTTTTTCTTTTTTTTTGGTTTTTTGAGACAGGGTTTCTCTGTGTAGCTTTGCGCCTTTCCTGGAACTCACTCTGTAGTCCAGGCTGGCCTTGAACTCACAGAGATCCTCCTGCCTCTGCCTCCCGAGTGCTGGGATTAAAGGCATGTGCCAACACCACCCGGTGACTCCACTTACTTTCTTAATAGCTCTGGTTAATATTAAGGAGTCATTATCTTCATCTATGTTTATTTTTTTCAATTTCATAAAAGTATAACCATTACATTAAAAGACAAAGCATGTATTTTTGGAAATATAAAGCATTTACATTATAGAAGAAAGAGAGAAAAACCTTTTTTTTTTCGGAAAATTCTCTTTTCACATAGTAAATTTTTTAATTGATTATGGTTGATCAATGAATCTGTATATTTAGACAGAATAAAAATAAATCTATTTTTGCTTGTATTAAAAAGGACCTTCTATAAATGCATATGTGCTGTTTACCAATATATCTATTTACAATATCATAGAAATCATTATTTATTGAAAGAAACAAGCTGTTATGTTGCTTTTTATGCACATAAAGCTTCAAAAGAAGTTTTTGATACTTGATTTTAGAGAGTACAAGGTGAAAGTATTTTTCTGTAAATCATAGAAATACTTTTGACAAATTACATGCATAAATGATTATACTATTTTTAAACTAACAGTATATAAAAGTGTAATAAAATTAGCGTCTCAATTTAAAAGTCTTATGAGCACAACTTCCCATGATGTATACTTGAAATTACAGGATGCATTTTTTCTCATTCAATTATACATGGCATCACATACTTTTAGAATACTTATATTTTAAAATGCTGAGCAGTTACACAAATGAAACTTGTATTATTTAATATGACCTGCAAAGTTTTTTTTATATTTGGTTTACTTTAAATAATTTGTAGACTTTAAATTTTAAAATGTAGCATTTTAAAAAGAAACATACAAAATATATTTACCTATTGAGAATCTGTTCATGAGAAGGTATGCAATATAACAGAATTGTTCCTTAAGAACACTACTCATTCTCTCTCTTTATTTTTGTAACTTTCTACCTTCCTTTTTCCCCCACTTAAGATTGTTGTTTCTACATAGGCTGTCCGTGTGTTGCTGGTGCGGTGTAAGACGAAAAAGGTGGCTGGAGAGACAGCTGTGGGTGCTGGAAACTGAACTCTTATATTTTTGCTTGTGAGCCTAGCCTTTAACAGCTGAGCCACCTCTCCAGCCCTTCATTCTCTTTTTTTCTAAAGATACAATAATCTGTTTATCAAAAATATGTAAATAATATTTTATTTTTGGAACCAATTTATGGCCTTTCAGCCACTAATATCAGACATATTTAAAATAAAAAAAAAAGATTGCAAGAACCAAAGGAACAGGAAATTTGTGCTAAGAATACAGTCCCTAAAATTGTCATAGAAGCTACACCCATGAAATGTCATCAATGTGGCTTTGTAAACAAGACCTGAACAAGGATGATACTGATAGACATGCTAACATACAAGACTTGAATCTCTTGATTCCTCAACCAATAACAGAGGATTACAGACAACCAAGGAATGCTAACATTGGGAGAAATAATCTCCCCCCTATGAACCTTGCAAGTGGTCATTCAAAACTCAATACCAGGTGATCAGCACTGAAATATTATACATACAGGTAACACTTTAATGGACAAATTAGACTGTATTTGTTTATTAAAACCTGTCAGTGTATGTGTGTGTACGATGTGTATGTGTGTAACAACAGTTAAAGAAAGAGAGGACTTGAATATGAAAAATATTTAGGGTGCATATGGGAAATGTTTTAAGGAGGAAAGGAAAGAGGAAAAAATGTAATTATAGTCATATTTCAAAAGTAAAAAATATTTTTAAAATTAAAAAAAATCAAATCATTCATCTATTATGAAAGAATGAAAATGCATATATGAATTAGAAGACCATGATTTCCAGAATAGCACCTTGTCGATTGCCAGGTGAAGAGCCAGAAATTAAAAGAAGTTTCACAACTATCTCTGAAACTCTCCTAGCTACTAACCCAAAGCAAAATGAAGTTAATACATATGTGTCTGTTGGTAGTAGTGGCCTCCTTCTTTAGTTATAGGAATTCAATTGCTTGAGAATGAGATGTTATGGAATATACAGCAAACTAAAGAGTTTTCACTTAACAAAATTAAAATTACATACACATGCTGCAAATTAATGCACATGTATACTGAACGTATATTTAGTAAACTTTAAGAATGGACAGGAATCATTTGTGAAGTTGCAGTTAAATTCATTTCCATATAACCTGAAGAAGTGTTTCATGCCATTTATAAGAATTTGAACTATTATGTCAAAATTCCTGAGAAATAAAGAGATAATTTTTTTACAAAAGTTTTCAGGGTCAAAGAAAGAACATTTAGCTGTGTTTTTCTATAAAACCCATCTAATAATGTATATTGTAATTCATTTGTATAATACAAGTATCAGCAAGGAATTTTAGTAAATGAGGTCTGATTTACATCCAAGTAGTATTTCTTTCACTATTAATTGGTGAATGACAAGTGTTGCAGAGATACAGGTCACACAGAGAATCACAGCAAGACATAATCAGATCTGCCTACCTTTACAATTAAAGGAACTATGCTAAACTTAGATGGCTGGCTGTTATAAAGGTAGAACTTTTTAATGTACTTTCTCTTGAATTATTGTATTTCACATGGTGGAAAACGTCCCTTTCTGTGGTTTTATAGGATGAATGTATTTTAAAGAAATCAGAAGAAAATAACACAGTAGGATTGATGTTTATAGAATAGACAATGATTAGTGTGCAATTTGTGCTGATGTAACAAGCAAAACACAATTGCTTGTTTCTGCATGGCTTATTCACGATAGATACATTAGTCAGGGTTCCCAGTGCTAATTTAGATTTATTCCCTGGTTGCAAATGTTGTTCTAACAGCAGAACAGGGCTGTGATACCTTTCAGAGAAATGCTAATCACAGCCCACTGACTCTACATGTATTATTTAGTGCCATTACCACTCCTAGAACTTCTCATGTTTTTATTTCCCTGTTATTTATTGTGTTCATGGACTTTGATAATATATTGTAGCCTTTACACTTTGATAATAAAGAGCAACTGTAGTTCAGACTCCTTCCTAGTGCAGCACTGGGCTGAGTGAATAGACAGAAAATGAAGAATTTAAAATAGTGAATAATTAGATATAAATATCCCACAATATATCACATGCCTTGTCACAAGGTTATATATCTTTAATTTTTTAATTTATTTATCTTACTCAAAGACCTAAAATTTAAAAACTTCCTAAAATATGTTCTATGGGCTATTAAATGAAGAGATAATTTTTGAAGTGTAAATGATTAAATGTAAGTTTGCCAGCCTATTATGTTTGGGAATTAAAATAGAAAGTTGGAATTACAAGGGGCTTTAATCAATAATGGAGGTTATCATTAACAATAATGCTTTTCTGGTTTGCTAGAAATAACTAAATACTACAGTATGTAAAGAATACTAATATTAAGTGAGTGACCCATTTACATGATCTTGCTTAGCTATGAGCTTTTTTCAATTTCATTAAAGTCTTGTATTGTCATAAAAATAAAGTCAATTATCTTTTTCAGAGACAAAATCCTGAAAGATCATGGCCTCTCCATGTGCCTGAGGGACTGGAAATGAAAAGAAATTTGAGTTCATTAATTTTATTAATGTGGATAATATAATACCTATCTTTCATTGGTGTTATAAGGATTAATGAGATTTTTCTGTTACGTTACAGTAATGTTTTAGTAATGATACTGCAGAGCCACCTCAACATTCATGTTAACATATTACAAGGGCAAAGTAGACACTATGGGAACGAAGATCTACTACAAGAAAATTCATTAAAGAAACACATAATGAAACAAATAAAATATTAATTATGATGAATCTGTGATCTTTTGAGATGATTTTTTATATCCCCTTTTTCCAGGTTTCACTGAAAAATTAAAATTGACTATTGATACAGTGCTTTTTAGATGAATTTCTAAACAGTCTTATTAAATAAGAAACACAGAGCCAAGTACAGAGGTAGTAGCTGAAGAAATCAGAGAAATAGCAAATAGCCACAACTAGCCTTAAATTACCACCACACTGTAGCTTTCCCGGAGAGAGCTTCTTCCTGTCTAAACTGCACTTTTATTGCCTTCCTGTTCTGCCTTCTCTTTGGCTCTAAGCCCAGCCACATGACTTCCTTGTCACTGCCTGTCTATACAAACCTCCAGGTCTCTATGGCTGGTACTGGGATTAAAGGCATTTGTCACCATCCTTGCCTGTGTCTTTGACCACACAGAGACTCTGCCTGTCATGTGATCAGATTAAGGGTGTGTGCTACCACTACCTGACTTCTGTTCCTGGCTTGTTATGACCTCTGATCTCCAGGCAAACTTTATTTATTAACATACAAATAAAATCGCATTTTAGCACAATTAAAATATCACCACATTTCCCCTTTTTATTCTAATAAAAAGAAAAAAGTTATAACTAATATAAGAAAACTTATATACAATAAGTACAATATATACAATATACACAAGCAATAAATACCTCAATAATGTCTAGTCCATTTGCATTTGACAAACTCAGAGAAAATATTCCATTATCTATCCTATTTTGGTAAGTAATGTACCTGATTCACTTTTTGTCCTAACTTACATTACTAACAGACAACTATCTTATAATGTCTTTCAAATTTATACACTTTACACCTCTTTAGTGAGAGATATCTCATCGTTAACTAACTATAACTATCTAATTTTCAACTCCCTCAGAGACCCAAGAAGGAAATAATATTACCCAATAAAACAGGAAGTGCAAACAAGTGACTTTCAAAAAAAAATGTGAATTAACAGAAACAGCCAGCAGTCTAGACATTCACCTGAGGTTTCTCTGCAGTGTTGGGGCATCATCTTCAGCCTCTAGGCTTAGAGTATCTGACAGACTCGTTTGTGAAGTAGGATGTACACAAGGCTTACAGTTCGACCTCACATTCGGTGTGAGTAGTCCATGTATCAGATAAACCTGAATTCCACTAGTGTCCTGTCATTGTCCCCAAGAAGCCAATTGAAAGAAAAGGAATACATCAATTTGAAATTCTTTTGAAACAGTACATTTGAACAGTAGATATCCTAAAATTCTAGTACAATTACTTTCTTCTTAATAAACTTCAGATACAGTGGTACATTTGTTATTCAAATTTAGAAGAGATCTAACTTCCCTTCATTTTCTGAAAACAGGTTTAACATCTACAATACACTAATAATTTAGTATCATTTTTATGATCATGGTGTATACTACAATGAATCATATATAATGACAAACAAAATGATTTCAATTGAACTTAATAAAATATCAAAATAAAAATAACAAGAATATTTTAGCATTTTAGAAAATCCTCCATGGTCTGAAAATAAATATTACAGAGATAAAGGAAATTTGAGTTTCTAGAAATAGGCCAGATTACAGTTTAAAGTTGATGATCAGATTTGTTAATTACGTTACATAAATCTGAGATTTCTTTATGCTATACAAATTGAAACATTATCTAGTGAGAGCTTTTATGATTTGTGGAAGCCAAAAGAAAAATTATTTTGCTTTAAGACTTTTGAAAATATAATCAGAATTAAATTCTAGCATTTTAAAAAAAATTAGTATTTTATTCCCAAGACTTCTGAACTTCTTAACAACTACATATAATTATAAATTATAAAGATTAGTAGCTATTTGGTAGGACACCAGTGCTTAATGATCAGAATTTTAGGTAAGAAAATGTACATTTCTTTATAAGAAATTTGATATTAAATGCTAGTTAGTTATTTTTAAATAAAATAGCTGCAGAATAGGTAGTTTTTCCTTAAAATTTTACACCATATAAAAATGATTAAAACTACTAAAATTTATATTGACTATGTATACTTTATTTGATAATTTATAAGAATAAAGATTATGATAATTTTCACACTTACCACAAGTATGTCAGTTAGATTGTGGGAGAGATAAGATTTGTTTATATTAATAGCAAATTGTTCTAGGAATCTTTGTTAAATAGAGATGTGAGAGTATTTTGTTTCAAATGAAGTCACAAAATATTTAATAATAATGAGGTAATGTTGGTAAGAATACCCAAACCGTTTTCTGAAACTACTAAACCAGCATCTTTTTTTCCCATATTTTATTTATTTTAGCTGCATTGGCAGTGAAGTTCATGGGGCTCAAACTTTGTTGGTTAAAACAATTGATACACTAATATTAAAAGAGTCTAAGGTACAACAATTCAGGAGGTACATCAAAAATCAAACTCAATAAAACAAAATAATTTTTTAAAAGTTTCATTTATTTTTATTTTATGTGTATGAGTGCTTTGCCTGCATATATGTCTCTATAGCACATGTGTGTCTAGTGCTTATAGATGCCAGAAAATGGCATTGGATGTCGTTGAACTGGAATTACAGAAGAATTTGAGCTATTGAGAACCAAACCTCAGTCTTCTGGAAAAGCCACAGATGCTTTTAATCACTGAGCTAACTCTTATACCATAAACAAATAATTTATAAAAATGACTGAATAGAAACTTGAAAGAATCATTTCTGAAATATTTTTTACTTTTCCAGTGTGAAATTTTTGATGATATAAATGTTTTAAAGTATTTTGTTAGTTTCTCAAAAACAGTTACAAGTGAAGAAAGGCCTGAGGTATCCAGCAGTGGTAGAAGAAGCCTTTAATCCCAGCACTCAGGCAGGTAGATCTCTGTGAGTTCAAGGCCAGCGTGGTCTACAGAGTGTAGCCAGAGCTATACAGAGAAACCCTGTCCCCCTACTTCACCCCCCAAAAAAAAACAAAATAAAAAATCCTTAAGATTTTGATATCTGGAATCATCAATTTAAATTAGTGTTTTAATATATATATTCTTTTTGCTATATTTGGAAAATAGAATCATATTTTCATTCTTTTCAGTTTTTAGTTGACTAATACTTTATTATATAATCTGATTTAGTTGACTAATTATATTTTTAATTCTACAGTTTTTCCAACTTAAGAAGTCTATTTAATTAATTATTATATGAAATTTACTCATTAACAGCACAAGATAAAATTCTCTAGCACATTTATAACTACCATTGTAATTTTATTTCAATATTACTAAAATTCTACTATGCTTCTGTAATGAAAGGACCATGTAGCTTGATGAATGATCCTTGTGGATGGCTCTTTATCATGCTTGGGAGAAAACTTATTCATTTGTGTATGTTAGATTTTGTTTAATAATAAAACCATTATATACATATACACTTCCTAGTTTAAACATTATTCAAGTATTTATCTCTACCTCGTGGAGATATCAATTTATAACTATTGTGAATTTTGAACTTTTTGTTGTTTGCTTTGCTTTGTTGTTTTTCAAGAGTTTCTTTCGGTAGTCTTGGCTGTACTGGAACTCTCTCTGTAGACCAGAGTGCCCTCAAACTCAGAGATCAACCTGCCTTTGCCTCCCAAGTGCTAGGATTTAGGCATGTGCCACTGTGCCCAGCTTATTTTGAATGTTTTTAATATAATTCTTATGTAGTATATCCTCACACTACAGAGTTCTGATTAAGTATCTGAATTTAATACAAAATATAATAATGTGAGATTTAACATCTATGAAATTATCTTAATATTCATTTTGAACTCAACAAGTTTTCTATCAACTAATTCATATTTGATCATTATTCTACAGGGAAGCTCCTGTGAGTTGTCTACAACTGCCCAAGAAAAGGCAAATCTTAATTCAAATGATTACCACCAATTAATAATTTTTTTCATATGATTATACCATATATAGAGCAATTATACTAATAATGCCTTAAAATAATCATGGATTATGACATAATTATAATGAAATAATATGTTCATCTTTTCCTTAAGAACTCATAGTAAAAGGAAAAGATTTATTGTACTAAAACTATATTTTCAATATAATCATTAATTATGATCTAGAAGGAGAAAAGGATTTGATATCAAATATATGAAATGCATGACATTCTCTCATATGAAAAAATGAGACATTGTTTTCTGTGAAAGTAGACAACCTAACTATAACAAGTGAAACCCTGTTCACAGTAGAAAACACAGTCATTTATTTTCTGTTGACTGGTGTATCACTGGAAAATTTCAAGTCTTTCTAGTGTCAGAGATCTATAAAGTTCAATGTAACTGTACTAAAAAGAATACATGATCTTCTTTTAAAATGCAGTAAAGAAAATATCATTTTGCTCTCCTGAGAACCATCTTTCTAGAGACTTCATAGTACAGAGAAGAAAAATGAAGTGCTTCAACCAATTCTGTTATTAATGGTCCTGAAAGGGATTATTCATCATAAGACATCACAGTTCCTCAGCACAAAATTTTATCTTTCAAAAACCTGAAGTACAAAACCACTCACTTCCATATTTCATTTAGGTGTCCAGGAACTAGTGAAATTATCTCCTTTCTCTAGGTAATTAAAAAGACTATGTTTCTCTCCTCAAAGGTTCTAAACCCACTAATCTGATTATGCTTATGATAGTAGAACTCTGTAATCATTGATCATAACATGCAAAATTTAGATTTCTTAATAACTTTCAGAGCTTTATTTTAAAAGAGTTTAATGGTTTTCTGAATACATGTAAATTCTCCAAATTCTTCCTACAGGCAAATAATTACATAGAAGTCACTTGCATAATATCAAGATGATTCACAGTTATAAATGTAGCACTAAGATACTTTTCAAGTCAACAGAGTTCACCAACTATTAAAAAAAGGAATTTAAAAATGAATATGAGAAAAGGTTTCATTTCTTTCAGTGATTTTTGAGTGTTAAAAGCCATGGATATGCTTCATGTACTTTGAACATTAATTAAGTGGAGAAGAATGATTATATCCCAATGTTTTAAGCATATAAATTTCTGTTCACACATTGTATTTGGTTTAAAGGTAACCTTTCTCAGTTATCTTTTTCTTCTAAATCACATATATAAAGAACAGAGTATTATCACTAGCCTTCAGGCACGGTGAACCTGCTTCTTTTATCTTGGAAGAATATATCAGATAAGGAGATACTTAATATTTAAGATATTATATGATGGCTAATCCTTACATAATTAAGTGCCTTTTAATTCATCCAAAATGCCAGAAAAATGGAAGAAACTGGACTACATAAAAATAATCTAAATAAATTTTAAGAACTGTACTATTAAAATTCTTTTGTAAATGATGAAACTGGGTGGTAGAATGTCACTTATGATACTCATTTGTTGTATACTTGTGATGATTAAATCTTGGTTTCCAATATGATAAGACTGAGATACACCTAGTAAATTTGTAAACTATACTTCCAATTTTATCTGCAAGGGCATTGATAAGGATGCATACATAGGGTAGGGAGACCTGCCCTTAATGTATATGCTGAGGGTCCTAGTAGACAAAATACGTAAGTGAAATGCTTGTTTACCATGGTCATGCTCATTTCTGCTCCTTGGACACTCTGCAGAGAACTGCTTCTGTTTTGTTGTTCTATATCACCTTGTCCAAAAAAGAAGAGAAGCAGAGGGTCAATGGCCTGAAAATCTCTGACACTATGAGCAAACATAAAACCTTTTAAAGAAATTTGTCTTGGGTTTAGTTCCAGAGACAAAACTCATGAAACATGAAATAGAAATTGAAAGAAAAATATTGTTCACATTATTGTCTAACTATTAACGTCTGAGTCCAATGCCATTAAACTAAGAAAACCATAAAAAGACTTTAGAGCTTAAAGTCCAAATAATGTTATTTTCTATCAGCACATATAAATGTAAAATCTTGGAAATTTTGTATCATCATATATTTATTAATATTCTTTAAAATATTTTAAATGATAGTACTAAGGTTTTTCTTGTTATCCTCATTTTAACTGGGAAATAATTATTTTCATATATTACACAAAGAAAAAAAGGAGATAGTGACAATTTCCTATATTCCCCTAGAGATTACAGGTGTTACTTTAGTCCAATTTATACCACCACACAGTATTAATCTATTGTTGAGTTAAGTATAGAAATTAAATTTATTTACATGTTAGTCATTATATGCGTTTCTGTATATGTAGGATGAAATTGTACATTTTATCATAGCATTTCAGACTGTACGACTACTTTACCATTGCCCTACATTTATCCAAGGTTTTACTTAGTTTGATAATGGTTGTCACCAAATTGCTTAAAAATATAAAGAAGAAAGACTTTCTTATGGCTCACTGAATCATAATTTTCACCCCATAGTTTCTTGGCTCTGTGTGTTTGAGCACAATATGGAAGCAGGAACATGTACCAAAAAAACTTATTTTATTTTTAACCAATAAGAAGTAGAAAAGGGTAAAGAAAAAACTAAAACTCAATGTAAGTTTCAAAAGAATGCTACCCAGTGACCTAATTCCATGCAATAATTTCCACACCCCAGTTTTCACAGCCTGGAAAAATAGCGTCACTAGATGGGAAATAAGCATACATATTACAAGCTTGTGGGAGATGCTTTTTATTCCCAATACCAGGTATCTTATGTTAACTGGGAAATAATTATTGCCATTTGTTACACAAAAAAGGAAAAAGGGGAGCTAATGTCTAGAAGAGATTACGGATGTTCAATTTATATTGCCAGAGACAGTAAATGACAATAGCATGTAGTGAAATGTCAAGAACTGTGAAAATTACTGGTTGAGTTTTCAGTTGATTCACAACCATTGCAAACCTTGGATAAGCCTTTTAGAGTGGGAAATAAAAGATGGGAGATACTAGTGAGAAATGCAACTGGTCTAGTAAACCAATAGAAAGAGAATGTTTAGATGTTGCTTCATAAAATATTTGTAATTCTTTTTGAAATAGTTTTATAAATTCTACCTAGAGATTATAAAAATTATACAACTACTTGCAAAAATATTCTATTTGATCATAAATGTATAGGCACTGCAATGTTCACAATATTTCTAAAATCTTTCTTTAAAATGTCATTTTAATAGAAAATTTTATAATATGAATATTCTAATTATGTAAAGCATAAATAGATTCAGTATATATGAAAAAGTCACTAAAATCAAAAGCCTTTGCTAAACAATCTGGTATTTTCCATTAAATCAGTCAAATATAAATTGCATATTATTGTATGTAAAATTCTCACAAGGAAGGTTTTTAGTCCCTTTTTGCAGTTCTGTTCTTTGTTCTTTTAGCTGTCTATATCATACTATTAGTAGTGTTCAAAATGACCCTTAATTATGGTGTCAGCAACATTATGATATCATGATGACCACTACATAATTAATGTACTTTAATTTTTGTACTTTCTGAAGTAAGAGCCAAAGTAAAATTGTAGTGCACTTTCAAGGTTGTCATGCAAACATCCTCTTATCTACAAAGTACTCTCCATATTCATTGTCTTGTATGACTCTTTATGAGAAAATTTCAAGTATTAATAAGGCTATTAAAATTGTATTACATGAAGCAAGAGTCAACATGTGAACTCAAATTCACATTATCTAATACATTTATTAAGATGCAGCAAATGGAAACTTTTCTTTACTGTAAAACAAAAAGTATATAACTGACTATTTTTAAAAACATTCCAGGTATACAACAGGGTAAGTGAAATGGCATGGTAGATAAATTTTCCACCTACCAAGACAGATGATCTGAGCTTGATTTTGGGAACCTACTGAGTAAATGAAAAAACTGATTCTTGTTAGTTGCCCTCTGACCTCCTTCCATGTGTCTATGGATGCACACACACACCCATCAACCCATAGACAGGTAAATGAATAAATATATATATAATAATTTAATAATGAATATATCAGATAATAAAATTCCTATGAAAGTTACCAGTTAAGGAGAAAACAAAGTCTAGAATCAGATACTGATATATGCTATGAGAAACAGAAAAAAAATGTTAGAGATATCCACCATTGAAGTCAATTAATGACATTTTAAGTTTTTTTCATTGAGAAACACTTTGCAATATATTATGTGTTTTCACATGTTCTATATCATTTTAATTATAATGGTAATTTAAATTCTGCACAAAATGCTGAGCATCAGTGAACTCCGATTCATGTGCTCGTGTTTAAATGATCATTTTTACATTTTATTATGTTCAATAACATGATTTCAATATAGAAGTGTATAATCTCTTATGCACACATTACTAGAAATCTTAGCTGTTAATCGATCAATTTTTATAATATATAAATCTATTCTTATTGAAGTACAATTATAAATGTTAAGCCACAATAAAGCATAGACATCTAACAAGAATCACTTGCCTGTATTAATTTGTTGATTCACATCTTCTAGTTTTCTGTAAATCAATGTTATTTTGAGCAATTAAATGCCTTTCTGTTGATCAAATTGCTCCTTTGATGAATCCTTACAAAACTAAATTTCTTTGTTCTATGTGTAATTAATGCAGTGATCTTTGTCATCATGAAAGCTTCATTGTAAGAATGGGAAAAATTTAAAAATATAATCTGATTTAGATTTTCATTTTGTTTCTGCCCCATTTTCTAACTGCCCCTACTACACAATGCTTAAGCAAAACTTTTTCTTTTTTCAACTGTGAAAGATCCCAGTTGGTGGGAAGCTTATTCATAGTCATAATAAATTATTCCTTTTCAGAATCTAAGTCTCTTTTTTAAAGTCAGATCACTTTTTATGAACAAATTTTGCTAGAAGAATTGGGATACTATAGACATACACATTTTATTTTTGGAGACGGCAGA
>CABHPH010132165.1:0-27719 GCA_902168325.1 Peromyscus nudipes | reverse complement strand
TGTGTGTGTGTGTGTGTGTGTGTGTGTGTGTGTAGGTCAACTCCGATGATACCCAAGAGGTCAGCCCTTGGGTATTGTTCCTTGGGAGTCATCTACCTTATTTTTTGAGACAATCTTTCATTAGCCTGGAACTTATCAAATAGGATAGTCTTGCTGGCCAGCACAGGCCCCAGGGATCTGCCCATCTCTACCCTCCCCGAACTGGGTTTATAACTACATGCTAACATACTCAGCTGTTAACATGGTGCTGATGATCGGGGATCCTCATGCTTGTTTGGCAGAAACTTCCCAACTGAGCTATTTCTCCAGCCCCACCTTTTCATGTTTAACTTGGATTTTTAAATCATTTTCCTCTTTAATGTTCATCCTCTTCTAGATTTCTCCAGTTTTGTTTCATTCTCTCCTGTACCTAGATACAATGGAATTCACAATTTAAATGTCTGCTGAGGTTGATTCTACAGGAAAAGTGAACAGTATAAGTATCAGATAATTTCCTCCTGAAGTAAGGCAAAATGTTTGGAAACTGATGAATCTGTCTTTTCTCATCTGTTTTTCCTTCAGCTTAGCAAGCTGTGGCATCACAACAGCTGTGTGTGAGGCTCTTTCCTTGGCTATCACCAAAAGCAAGAGACTGACACACTTATGTTTGGCAGACAACATCTTGGGAGATGAAGGGATAGAGCTTCTCAGTGATGCCTTGAGACATCCACAGTGTACTCTCCAGAGCCTTGTGTGAGTGTTTGCTGCCACCTTCCCAATACAACATAGTTTATAATGAATGCATATACATATGTGTTTGCATATGCATATACACACTACTAAAATAAAATCTTTAAGAACACAACTTTTAAATGACTTTGAGCATGTTTGCAGATATGTAGGGCTTTTCATATTCTAGGAATTGCTTCTTCAAAGGCTCCAGTTTCTTCTAGGTGTTTTCTATTAAAAATGTCATACTTGATTATTATCACACATGATTACTTTTACATACTAAAGATAATTTTCCTAGCTTGTTGCTTTACTTCTAACTTCCATTGTGGTAATTTACATATTATTAAATTTTGAAATAGTTTTTAAGATGGTCTAGTGTTGCTTGGGCTAGTGTTGAACTTGCTATGTAATCTAGGCTAGTCCTGAATTTGGCAATTGTCCTGTTTCAGCCTCCCAAGTGCTGGGATTACAGGCATGTACTACCTTAACCCAGCCCAGATGTTTAATTTTTTTTGCAAGTCATTCTGCCTCATGAATCCTGAAATTTTTATCATAACTAGAAATACCTTTTTGAAATGTAATTTTGTCATCCCATATTTTTGACTTTTTAGCATTTACATGTTAAATTATTCCAAATTTATTCTGAATTTAACATTTACATTTTAAGTTTTTCTAAATTAATTTTGTTGTAATAGTTATACTTAATTTACCCCCATATATAAGGCATGTCGTACCAAAATTATTAATGGTACAACATGTCTTTTGATTAAAAATGCCACTAGTAGTGGCTATGGAGCCCCCATGGGACTGGACTAGGCCCTCTGGACACGGAAGATGGTTGTTCAGCTTGAACTGTTTGGGGGGCACCCAGGCAGGGAGATCGGGATCCGTCCCTGGTGCATGGACAGGCTTGTAGGAATCTGGTGCCTGTGTTGTGATGCCTTGCACAGCCTTGATGCAGTGGGAACGGGCTTGGACCTGCCTAGGCTCAGTGTGCAGGGCTCTGCTGACTCCCCGTGGGAGACCTTGATTTGGGGGATGTGGGGATGTGGAATGGCTTGGGAGAGAGGGCTGGGGGTGGGAGGAAGGAGGAGGTGGGATCTGTGGGCAGTATGTAGAGGGAGTAGAAAATTTCTTAATAAAGAAAAATGAAAAAAAATTAAATGCTACTAGTAAATACAAAGAAAGAATACTTAGCTTATTCCTATTGCACTCCTCATACCTGCCTCTATTCCATGTAATTACTTCTGCAATAGTTCTGTGTGCTTTTTTAGGAAAATAGACCACCATTTGATTAATGCTATGAAAAGCTGAGCCAGTTGTGGTGGTTCATACCTGTAATCTTAGAACTAGGGAGACTGAGCAGGAGAAGTACTGAATTTCAAACCCAGCCTGCACTACAATGAGTAGGCCAGCTCTGCTGCAGAGTTGAGACCCTGTTTCTGAAAACTGGAAACAGAGACAATCATTTGGGATTGGCTCTGAAGAACATAAATCCAGTTTGTAACAGTTTGATGTAGACCTGAGTGCCTCATATGGGACAGGCTAGCAAAAAGAGGTCGGATCTGAGGAGTATTGAGCAGATATGGGACCTTCACTGGGTGGTCGATACTGACTTCATCCCTTCTCATACTGTGCTTCCCTGTAGGTTGAAGTGTTGCTATGTGACTTCGGTTGGTAGTAAGTTTCTCTCCGCTGCTCTTCTGAACAACAGGAGTTTGATACATCTGGACCTGGGATCAAACAAGCTTCAGGACAGTGGGATCAAGCTTCTGTGTCAAATCCTTCAGCAGCCAACCTGCCCTGTTCAGGAGTTGGAGTAGGTTTTCTGTGACTCTATTGTTGTGTGCTTTTAACTAGGAGCTGTCTTGGAGGACAGGGAAAAGATGAAAGGAAGAACTGATTGAGATATGAATATCAGAGAAAGCGGATAGACCTGACTTTTCTCTCATTCTGTTGGAGATGAGCTAAAGAAGCCTGTTTGATTGAAACCAAAAGTGAAACCCACAGTTACTATGGCCCCCATGATCTGCTTCCCTTGGGTAAAGTATAGGGTCCATTGGCATCAGACTGAATAGGAGCCATTTTAGTTTTGATTGTGCCCTAGTAGATCTGTTTATCAGCTATATCCACAAAGCTGAAGTTTTTCTACTAGTTTTCCTTTCAAGTTTGTTTTTCAAAAGGTATTTAATTCTTTAAATTATCATTTTATGATTTTATATGCATGGATGTTTTGCCTGCATAAATGTGTGTATACTATATGCATGCCTGGTACCCACAAAAGCCAGAAGGTTCTAGATTTCCTGGGACTGGAGACAAAGACAGTTGTGAGCCTCCACTCGGGTGCTGGTAATTGAACTGGGTCCTTTAGAAGAGCAGCCTGTGCTCTTAACAACTGAACCATCTTTCCATCCCTTAGGTTTATATTTAAAGTAATTTTCCGGTTAGGTCAGTATCCTAAGAAAATGGAAGGGGATATTTTTAAATTTTTTCTTGAGATTATAATTAATATATTTTTTCTTTTTAATCCTACAATTAACTTTTTAAGTTAAAATTTTAGATTCCCATACAAAGTAATGGGGTTGTCTCCATATGTATGTGCCATTCTACTGTTTTCATTTGTTTCCTTGCCCCCATTGAACTCCCAAATGCCCTACCCTTCTCCAGTTAGTTTCCTCGCCTCCCCTGCTTAGTCCCTGCCTTCTGTTTCTTATTCCTACCTCTCCTAAAATCTCTACCTCCCTTCTCACGATGCCCTTTCCAGTTAACTAAAATAAAAAACTGCCTGAAAAGTTTTGAGACAGGGTCTCACTGTGTAGCCAGGCTATCTTAAAAGTCACCATCTTTTCCCTCTGTTTCTTGAGCACTGGATAGAGGGAGATAACCACTTCATTGCCATAAAGTCCAGTTTTACACATAGCCATTTTCATTCCTAAGTTCTCTTTGTGAGCAAGTATACTAGCATTTGCATGGCTTATCTACATGTTATATGACAATGTATGGACAAGACTGAGATTTCCTTTTACTTGGTACTATTCCAGAAATCCTTCACTACTTTAAATCATTCCATAAATTACTTTAATGACTTGGGATATTTAATACTTCATCACATAAATATTAAGTGCAAAGTAAAATAAGACTGAGGTGTCAGCAATCTCAGCCTACTTCCCTAGGAGATCTTTTCATGATTAAGTTCTTAGACATTTAAATCCAGCATTTATTTTCATTTATGTGTATGGATGTTTTGCCTGCATGTATATCTGTATACCACAGGTATGCCTGGCATCCATGGAAGATAAGAGAGGATGTTTGAGCCCTAGAACTGGAGTTAGATAACTGCGAGCATCCATGTGGGTGCCAGAAAATGAACCCAGGTCCTCTGGAAGAGCAAACAGTGCTCTGAATCACTGAGCCATCTTTCAGCCCCATAAACCCAGCATTTCTTAAACTATTAGCTTAAGCTTCTTGACATACCCAGAAGAATTGTCCTAACTGAACTGAATAATGAAAACTGTTAAAGTGTGAAGTTGGAAGGTTCCCACAAAAGGGTATTTTATTTATTTAACATTTTTCCATTTGTCTTACATACCTACCTCAGTCTGTCCCTCCTCCTTTCTCTCCCCTCTCCCCATCTACTCCTCCTCCATCTCCATTCAGAAAGGGGCAGGCCTCCCATGGGCATATCAAGTTGAGGTAGGATCTAGCTCCTCTCCCTGCATGAAGGTTGGGCAAGCATGGGGAACAGGTTCCCAAAAGCCAGCTAAATGCCGGCAACTGGTCCTGATCTCACTGCTAGGAGCCTTACAAACAGACCAAGCTACACAGCTGTCACACACATGCCCAGGTCAGTCTCATGCAGGCTCCTTAACTGTTGCTCCAGTGTCCATGAGCTCCTACAAGCTCAAGTCAGCTGTCTCTGTGGGTTCTCCCCATCATGATCCCCCTGGCTCGGACAATCTTTTTTTTTCAGCAAGACTATCAGAGCTCAGCCCAGTGCTTGGCTGTGGATTTCTGCATCTGCTTCCATCAGTTACTCAATAGAGTATCTGATGACAATTAGGGTAGTCACCAATCTGATTACAGTAGATGGCCAGTTCAGATACCCTCTCCACTATTGCTAGGAGTCTTAGCCGGGTTCATCCTTGTGGATTTCTGGGGGTTTCCCTGGCACCAGGGTTCTCCCTAATCCCAAAATGCCCTCATCAAGATGTCTTTTTCATTACTCTCCCCCTCTGTCCCGCACCCCCGACCCACCTCCCACACCCAGCTGGCCCAAACTGCTCCCTCAGGTTCCCATCCTTCCATGCCCCTGCTCCTGCCCCTCTTTTCCCCAGGAGATCTCTTCTATTTCCCTTTCCTACCCAGGGAAATCCATGCCTCCCTCTTTGGGCCCTCCTTGTTGTCTAGCCTCTCTGGTGCTGTGGATTGTAGGTTGGTTATCCTATACCTTACTCCTAATATCCATCTATGAGTGAGTACATACCATGTTTGTGTCTTTCTGGGTCTGGGTTACCTCACTCAGAATGATTTCTAGTTCCACCCATTTGCCTGCAAATTTTATGAGGTCATAGTTTTTGTTTTGTTTTGTTTTGTTTTGTTTGTTTTGGTGTTGTGTTACAGCTGAGTAATACCCCATTGTGAAAATGTACCGTGTTTTCCTTATCCATTCTTAAGTTGAGGGGCATCTAGGTTGTTTCCAGCTTCTGGCTTTTACAAATAATGCTGCTGTGAACATAGTTGAGCAACAATCCTTGTGGTATGATTGAGCGTCCTTTGAATATATGCCCAAGAGTGGTATTGCTGGGTCTTGAGGTAGACTGATTCCCAGTTTTCAGAGAAATCATCATACTGATTTCCAAAGTGGCTGTACAAGTTTTCACTCCCACCAGCAATGGAAGTGTTCCTCACAGCCTCTCTCTCCAACATAAGCTGTCATCAGTATTTTTGATCTTAGCCATTCTGACAGGTATAAGATGGTATCTCAGAGTCGTTCTGATGTGCATTTCCATGATGACTAAGGATTCTTCTGTTAAGAATTCTGTTCAAATCTGTACCCTATTTTTTCAATTGGATTATTTTACATTTTGATGTCTAGTTTCTTGAGTTCTTTATATATTTGGAGATCAGACCTCTGTCAGATGTGGGGTTGGTGAAGATCTTTTCCCATTCTATAGGCTGCCATTTTGTCTTACTGACAGTGTCCTTTGCCTTAGAGAAGCTTTTCAGTTTCAGGAGGTCCCATTTATTGTCGATCTCCGTGTCTGTGCTACTGGTGTTATATTCAGGAAGTAGTTTCCTGTACCAATGCATTCAAGGACACTTTCCACTTTCTCTTCTATCAGGTTCAGTGTAAGTGGATTTGTGTTGAGGTCTTTGTTCCACTTAAACTTGAGTTTTGTGCAGGGCAATAGGTATGGATCTATTTGAATTCTTCTCCATGTTGACATCCAGTTATGCCAGCACCATTTGTTGAAGATGCTTTATTTTTTCCATTGTACAGTTTGGTGTTGTCAAAAATTAGGTGTTCATAGGTATGTGGATTTATGTCAGGGTCTTCGATTCAATTCCATTGATTCACATGTCTGTTCTTAATGCCAATACCAAGCTGTCTTTATTACTGTGGCTCTATAGTAGAGCTATATAAGTCAGGGATGGTGATACCACAGGAAGTTCCTTTATTGTACAGGACTGTTTTAGCTATCCTGGGTTTTTTGTTTTTCCATATGAAGTTGAGTATTCGTTCCAGGTCTGTGAAGAATTGTGTTGGGATTTTTATGGAGATTGCATTGAATCTGTAGATAGCTTTTGGTAAGATTGCCATTTTTACTATGTTAATCCTACCTATCCAAGAGCATGGGAGATCATTCCATTTTCTGATATCTTCAATTTCTTTCTTCAAAGACTTAAAAGTTCTTGTCATGCAGGTTTTTCACTTGTTTGGTTAGTTACTGCAAGATATTTTGTATTTGTGGCTATTGTAAAGGGTGATGTTTCTCTGATTTCTTTCTCAACCCATTTATCATTTGTATATAGGAGGAATACTGATTTTTGAGTTAATTTTGTATCCTACCACATTACTGAAGGAGTTTATCAGCTGTAGGAGTTCCCTAATAGAATTTTTGGGAACACTTATGTATATTATCATATCATCTGCAAATAGTGAAGGTTTGACTTCTTCCTTTCCAGTTTGTATCCCTTGATCTCCTTTTGTTTTATTGTTGTAGCTAGAACTTCAAGTACTATACTGAATAGATATGGAGAAAGTGGACAGCCTTGTCTTTTTCCTGATTTTAGTGGAATCACCAAGTGTCTCTGCATTTAATTTGATATTGGATGTCAGCTTGTATATTGCTTTTATTATGTGTAGGTATGTTTGTTGTATCCCTGATCTCTCCAAGACCTTTATCATAAAGGGATGTAGGATTTTTGTCAAAGGCTTTTCAGCATCTAATGAGATGATCATGTGGGGTCTTTTTCTTTTGGTTTGTTTATATGGTGGATTACATTGATTTTTATATGTTGAACCATCCCTGCATCTCTGGGATGACGCCTACCTGAACATGATGGATGATTTTTTTTGTGTCCTTGGATTCAGTTTGCCAGTATTTTGAGTATTTTGAATCAATGTTCATGAGGGAGATTGGTCTATAATTCTTTCTTTATTGCATCCTTGTGTGGTTTGGCTATCAGGGTAACTGTGGCCCCATAAAAAGTATTTGACAATGTTTCTTCTGTTTCTATTGTGTGAAACAATTTGGGGAGTATTGGTATTACCTATTCTTTGACATTCTGGTAGAATTCTGCACTGAAACCATCTGGCCCTGGGGGGTTTGGGAGGGCTTTTAATGTCTGCTTCTATTTCTGCAGGGGCAATAGGTCTATTTCAATTGCTTTTCTGGTCTTGATTTAATTTTGGTATGTGGTACCTATCACAAAAATTGTCCTTTTTTTAGATTTTCCAATTTTGGAGCATAGGTTTTTGAAGTTTGACCTAATGACTCTTTGGATTTCCTCAGTGGCTATTATGTCTACCTTTTCATTTCTAATTTTGCTAATTTGGATATTCTTTCCCTGCCTTTTGGTTAGTTTGGATAAGGGTTTATCTATCTTGCTGACTTTTCTCAAAGAACTCTGTTTCATTGATTCTTTGTATTGTTTTCTTTGTTTTTATTTTGTGGACTTCAGTTCTGAGTTTGATTATTTCTTGCTGTCTACTCTCCCTGAGTTTACCTCTTTTTGTTCTAGAGTTTTCAGGGGTGCTGTTAATTTGAGATTTCTCCAAATTTTTATGTAGGCACATAGTGCTATGAACTTTCCCCTTAGCACTGTTTCCATAGTGTTCTGTAAGTTTGGGTATGTTGAGCATTCGTTTTTATTGAAATCTAAGATTTCTTTATTTCTTCCTTGACCTAGTGGTTATTCAGTTGACCATTGTTCAGTTTCCATGAGTTTGTAGGCTTTCCGTAGTAGGTGATGTTGTTGAACTAACTTTAAGCCATGGTGATCCTATAAGACAGAGTTTTTCCAATATTCTTGTATCTGTTGAGATTTGCTTTGTGTCTGAATATGTGATCAGTTTTGAAGAAGGTTCCATGAGGTGCTGAGAAGGTATATTCTTTTGTGTTTGGGTGAAATGTTCTGCTAAGTCCATTCGGGTCATAACATCTGTTAGTTCCCTTATTTCTCTGTTAATTTTCTGTCTGGCAAATCTTTCCAGTGGTGAGAGTGGGGTATTGAAGTCTTCCACTCTTAATGTGTAGGGTTTGATGTGTGATTGAAGCTTTAGTAATGTTTCTTTTACAAATGTGGGTGCCCTTGTGTTTGGGGCATAGATGTTCATAATTGAGGCTTTATCTTGATGGATTTTTCCTGTGATGAATATGAAATGTCCTTCTCCATCTCTTTTAATTTTAGCTTGAAGTCTATTTTGTTAGACATTAGGATAGCTACACCAGCTTGCTTCTTAGGTCCATTTGATTGGAAAGTCTTTTCCCAACCCCTTACTCTGAGGTAATATCTGTCTTTGAATTTGAATTGTATTTCTTGTATGCAGCAGAAGGGTGGATCTTGTTTTTGTATCCATTCTTTTAGCCTGTGTCTTTTTATTGGCGAATTGAGTCCATTGATATTAAGGGATATTGATAACCAGCGATTGTTAATTCCTGCTATTTTCATTTTGTTTTGTTTTGTTTTGGGGGCAGGGGCCGGAGTGTGTGTGTATTTCCTTTCTTTGGGTTTTGCTGGTGTGAGATTATCTATTGCCTGTGTTTTCATGGGTGCAGCTAGCTTCCTTGGGTTGGAGTTTTCCTTCTAGTACTTTCTGTAGGGCTAGACTTGTGGATAGGTATTGTTTAAATTTGGTTTTGTCATGGAATATCTTGTTTTCTTCATCTATGGTAATTGAAAGTTTTGCTGGGTATAGTAGTCTGGGCTGGCATCTGTGGTCTCTTAATGTCTGCATAATGTCTGTCCAGGACCTTCTGGCTATCGGAGTCTCCATTGAGGAGTCGGGTGTTATTCTAATGGGTCTGCCTTTATATGTTACTTGGCCTTTTTCCTTTGCAGCTCTTAATATTCATTCTTTATTATGTATGTTTAGTGTTTTGATTATTCTGCTGTGAGATTTTTTTTTCTGGTCCAGTCTATTTGGTGGTCTGTAAGCTGCTTCTACCTTCATAGGCATGTCATTCTTTAGGTTGGGAAATTTTTCTTCTATGATTTTTTAATATATTTTCTGTGCCTTTTATTGTTAGGTTTGGTCTTTTCATGGTATCACAGATTTCTCAGATGTTTTGTGTTAAGAATTTTTTGGATTTAACATTTTCTTTGACTGATGAATCTCTTTCCTCTATCGTATTTTGAATACCTGAGATTATCTCTTCCATCTCTTGTATTCTGCTGGAGATGCTTGCATCTGTAGTTGTGTTTGCTTACGCAGATTTTCCATATCCAGAATTCCCTTGGTTTGTGTTTTCTTTACTGTCTCTATTTCAATTTTTAAGCCTTGAACTATCTCTTTCACATGTTTGATTTTTTTCTTGGCTTTCTTTACAGTATTTATTGATTACTTCCATTTTTTTTTAAATTTGGCTTTTCCTCGATTTCTTTAAGGGAATTTTTCATTTCCTCTTTAAGGGCCTCCATCATCTTCATAAAGTTATTTTTAAGGTCATTTTCTTCTCCTTAATCTGCAATGGGATGTTCAGGTCTTGCTGTTGTAGAACCACTAGGTTCTGGGGTGGTGCCATATTGCCCTTTATGTTGTTGAATGTATTCTTACTCTGGTATTTACCTATCTATTCTTCTACCTGGTGTAGGTGATGCTTGTGCCTATAGGGGCTGATGTTTTTCCAACTGGTTGGGTGGAGCTTGTGCCTATAGGGTCTGTTGATGTTGCAAGAGAGGGCTGTTGGAGGGGAGGATGCTGGGGCAGGTGTGGTTGGATGACAGAGTGTGTCTTGTGGGAGCAGAGTCCAGTGGGTGGCAGCGGTGGTGGTGGTGCCTGCCCGAAGTTCTCTCACCTGCTGGCTGGCTGCTGGGGTGTGCCTCCACCAAAGTTTGGATGTTAAAATCTTGGTCATTAGCCAGAGGTGCTCTGGGGAGGTAATAGAAAGAAACATTACCCATTTGAAGACTAGTTGGAGGAAGCAGGTTTCTGTGAGGGCTGTCCTCCCCACCCCCAAGTAATTCCTTACCTTTCCTGTTTCTTAGGGTAATATTCTTTATGTAATAGAATAATTCTTAGGGCATATTATCTGCCACACCCTTCTACCATAATGCTTTGCCTCACCTTAGACACTTTAAGTGCCTTATTTCAGGTAATTGGTAACAACTCTCAAATGAGTTTAATATGACATCTAATAAGCACCCATCCACACATCCTTCAGGACAGAGTAAATAGATGGACTGCTCTGAATTTCCTTGATCTTTTTTTCAACTTGATAAGGGTTTATTTAATGGATATAATTATTAAGCCTAATGTCTTTTTATGACTGCAAAAACAATTTCTAAGAAACCAGTATATCCAAGGCCTTTGCTCAGCTGCCTTTCTCTCCTTAATACACAGGTTCTTGGTTACCTTCATAGCCTCTGGGAAGCCCATTCAGTTCTCTCAGTTAATAAGAATTAGGGGCCGGGCGTTGGTGGCACACGCCTTTAATCCCAGCACTCGGGAGGCAGAGCCAGGCGGATCTCTGTGAGTTCGAGGCCAGCCTGGGCTACCAAGTGAGCTCCAGGAAAGGCGCAAAGCTACACAGAGAAACCCTGTCTCAAGAAAACCAAAAAAAAAAAAGAAAGAAAGAAAGAAAAAGAATTAGGAGTTTGAAAAAAAAATAGAAAAGTCTAATTCTGAGGGGACTGAAGGTGATGCTCTTATCCAGTGATGAAATGCCAATGACATAAAAATAAACAAGTAAATAAAAGCCAATGATGAATATATTACACGTGTTAATATAAGGATAAAGAAAGTCTCAATGAAATGATATCACAGTGAATGCAGTCACTTTAGGGTTAAAAGATGAAAAGGATTTACCATGTGTGGTGGTTTGAGAGAAAATGGTCCCCAAAGGGAGTGGCATTATTAGGAGGTGGGACTTATTGAATTAGGTGTGGCCTTGTTGGAGGAAGTGTGTCATTGTAGAGGCAGGCTTTGAGATCTCATATATGCTTAAGCCATGACCAGTGAGATAGTCTGCTTCCTGTTGCCTTCTGATTAAGATGTAGCCAGCACCATATCTGCTTGCGTCCTACCATGCTCTCTGCCATGGTAATGGACTGAACCTCTGAACTGTAAGCTGCCACCTTTATTAAATGTTTTCCTTTATAAGAGTTGCTATGGGGCCAGGCAGTGGTGGGACATGCCTTTAATCCCAGCACTCAGGAGACAGAGCCAGGCGGATTTCTGTGAGTTCGAGGCCAGCCTGGTCTACAGAGTTTCAGGAAAGGCGCAAAGCTACACAGAGAAACCCTGTCTCGAAAAACAAAAACAAAACAAAAAAAGAGTTGCTGTGGTCATAATTTCTCTTCATAGCAATAGAAACACTAAGATACCGTGTGAGGATATCATAGGCTGAAGAAAAGGAAAAGCAAGTGAAGGAACTACAACAGATTTGACATATTGGGGGGTGGGGGCATGGGTACATGTATACCTTTTTTTGCTTTTTTGTTTTGGGTTTTTTTGTTTGGTTGGTTGGTTAAGGTTTTTTTTTGTTTGTTTGTTTTTGTTTTTCAAGACAGAGTTTCTCTGTGTAACAGCTCTGACTGTCCTGGAACTTATTCTGTAGACCAGGCTGGCTTCAAACTCAGAGATCCACCTGCCTCTGCCTCCCAAGTGCTGGGATTAAAGATATGCACCACCACTGCCCAGCTACATGTATGTCTTTTGATATAGGATCTCACTAACTTGTTAAAGCTGGCCTTGCGCTCACTCTGTTGCACAGGTGAGCCTTGATCACTCATCATCCTTCTCCCAAGTACTAGAAATTACAGACCTGTATGTACCCTGTGAGATAAGGCTTGTGAATGTGGCAGAGGACCTGGAAGAAATATCTTTATGTAGCTTTGTTTCTTCTTTAATGTTATCTTTTTATGTGCATTGGTATTTTGCCTGCATGTGTGTCTATGTGTGGGTGTTGGACCCCCTGGAACTGGAGATACAGGCAATTGATGAGCTGCCATGTGGGTGCTGGAATTGAACCTGGGTCCTCTGGAAGACTAGTCAGTGCTCTTAACCACTGAGCCATCTCTCCAGCTCCATTTAATGTTATTTTAGTGTAACATTTTTATTCTTTGAAAATTTTAGACATCTATATATTTTCATTATATCCAATACCATTCCCCAATAACCCCACAACTTGCTTCCCTCCCAACTTCACATCCTGTTTTAATTACTATTATTTTAGAACTCACTGAGTCTAATTGGTACTGCTCCTATGCAAAGATATGGGGTCATTTATTGGAACACAGGCAACTACCAGCAGCCACACCCCCAAAGAAAAGACTCCTCCTCCTAGAACTAATCAACAGAGGTGGGGCCTAAAGATCCCCTCTTCCATCCATTTTGATCTTGGGCAGGTAACTACAGCTGCTATGAGTTCCTGAGTACAACAGTCATGTCATAGCCAAAAGACAGAATTTTAATTTTTTTTTTTTGTGTGTGTGTGTGTGTGTGAGAGAGAGAGAGAGAGAGAGAGAGAGAGAGAGGGAGGGAGAGAGAAAAGCAGCAGCAGTAATAGTAGATTGAACCTAGGGCCTTTACAATTGACCTATTATACCCCAAGACCTCCAAACTTATTTCAAAAACATAAACTGAAGTCCTACAGACGTAAAGGCTTCTTGAGAAAGTTTATAAACATGTTTTAAAAATTATTAATGCCTGGAGAGATGTCTCAAGGGTTAAGAACACTGGCCACTCCCACTGGTGGTTCACAACTGTCCATACTCCAGTACTATGAGGATCCAGCAGTTTTCTGGATTCCCTGAATACAGGGAGTGCATATTGTACATATGCATGTAGGCAAAACACCCATACATATAAAAGTCTTTTTAAAATTGGGAAAAAATTTTAAAAATGGAGAAAAATTAATATACTCTTGACTTTGGAAGCATTGTTTATGGGAGACAACTATTCACACATTGGTTTCTTCTACTCATTAAGAAATTCCTTGTTTCTACTGGTAATTTAGCCATCTCAGGTGCATCCTGGGTTGTATTAATACATAGAAAAAAGGTTTAACTGCCTGGGCAACTCTCCTAGAAGAACTTAATTCAGCTTTGCTGCTGAATAACTCTTTCCTCCTTTAATGTATTTGTAGGTTGATAGGCTGTATTCTCACCAGTGATGGTTGTCTGGATCTGGCTCCTGTTTTTGTGAACAACCCAAACCTGTGGAGCCTAGACCTTGGGAACAACAACTTAGAGGATGCTGGCCTGCATATTCTGTGTGAAGCTTTAAAAAATCCAAACTGCCACATTCAGAGGCTAGGGTAAGTTCAGTTTTCCATTGTAAAAATGAGGTCTTGTTAGTGAAGATAAAGGTAATTTTGTGGAGTGAAAAGTAAATGGTGCTAGAATATAAGTTACTCTGAGAAATAAGGATCTGAATTTCAAATGTATGGGCCTGTATTTTGTATGTACTTTGCTATAGATCTTCATTTCACCCTTTTGTTTTTCTCAGCACCTCAGATAGGTAAATATTAAATAGTATCTGATTTGGGTCCTCCATTGTTCAGATATCCCAATTGTCCTTGAATTACTTTTTCATATTAAACTGAAGACTTTTTCTGTAGAAGGCAAAGTTCTCAAGGAGCTTGTAATCTCTCATCCTTTTTATATGCTTGTGTTCTTGCAATTCCAGATTGTTCAATATCTTAGTTGACATTGAGATTTGCTAGTTCACCTTCACCTCTTTGATCTGAGTCAAAGATTAAGCTTTATGGGCAGGAAACAGAAATACCAAATACCTAAATCTCAAACACAAATTATGAAGCAGTGGGGTCTTTAATCGAATTTTAAAAAATAAAGTTGGAGGGCTAGTGAACTGGCTCAGTGTGTAAGACACCTGCTGCCAAGGACCTGAGCTCAATCCTTAGAACCCACAGAACCCAAGCTGTAGGAAAGAAACAATTCTTGAAAGTTTTCCTCTGACCACCACACATGGTCTGAGCACTGTAGCATGCACACACCTCCACCCATGCACACATACACAATAGATACATGTTTAAAATGACTGGCAGTAGGAGCCAATCTAGTGTTTTTCTATTCTCTTTTTTCAAGCAGGATTTTAATGATTTTTTTTTCTCTCATCCCTGCTTGTCAGGGACAGCTTGTCCATCAGTCAGGCACTGTCAGTAGTGCACTGTGATGAATACAACTTTTCAGTGAGCTCTGGTACCTGCTAAAATAAGTCTTCCCGTCTTTCTCTTCAAGATAATTTTGGCTTTTATTGTCTCTTGGTACTTTCCAAATTTTTATATTAGAACCAAATCCTTATATTTTTGGAGCCAAAATCAACTTGGCTAAGATTTATTTAAAATACATATTTCAACATCTCTGCTTATAAAAGATTAGGTTCTAATTTCTTATGCAGTTCTCATTAAATTTTGTTTAGATTACACTAATTTCATAAAATTAGCTAAAAAAATTATCCCTTTTGTTTCTCGAGAAAAATTTTCTAAGACTACAATTATTCTTTGAATTTAATAAAAATTTCTGGCGAAACTAATTTTATGTTTAGATTATTTTGGTTCTAGATCTAAATTTAAAAATTATTTTATGTTTGGATTTTCAGTAGTGAGTTCTTTTTGATATATTTTATCCATTTTACCTAAACTGTGCAACTTATTGGCAAATTTTTAATATTTTATCTGCTAAAATTCTAAACTGATTTTTTTCCCTAATACTGGCAATTTGATCTTTTGTATTTTGTTTCATTCTTTTTCAAAGAATGTAACATTGATGATACTTCTTTCATCTTTAGATCTATAATATTTTTCCATAGGTTTATTTTACCATTACTTTTCAAAATTCTTGAGTGGGGTACTGATCACACAGTTTGCTTTTCTTTCCTATCACAGATATGTAAGGCTACTGTTCTCCCTCAAATTACTGCATTAGCTTTGTCCTGCACAATTATTTTATACACAGTGTGGGAATTTTGCTTTGAGAAAAGATCTCACTATGTAGTCTTGGCTGGCCTGAAATTTACTATAACCCACGGCCATTGCCATTCCTAGTGTCGTGGTTATAGGCGTGTCCCTAGGAGCCTAATTGTAAAGTGACTGTAAGAGAATGAATTATTGATAGCTCTGTCTCAGTGCTTTCTGTCTTAAGGTGTACTTGCTGTGATTCCTGTACCTTGTGTTATAATCAGTGTGACTGTCTCTTTTCCACATTGCATTTTGCTTTTAGTGTAATCATACTAGTGTGATTTCCATGTGGGCAACAACTTTGGAACAGTTTTATATGCTCAGCACTTAATATGACCATGAAATTATTCTATGACCAGGTAAACAGGAGGTGAAAATGAAATTCAAATAAGTTGGTTGGGAGACTGTCATGTGCAGAAGGTTGTGTCTGTTATTTTGTCAGTTCCTTCATTTTTATTGGCTTGAGCAAGGGTTCTTGATCAGATGGTTGGTTGATTTAATTATCTCTCTTCTAACCTGGAGGCAGAGGAGTGAGTTTGAAATGTATGGTAAAAAATTGTGGGCCAGGCTGTGGTGGTGCACACCTTTAATCCCAGCACTTGGGAGGCAGAGGTAGGCAGATCTGAGTTTGAGGCCAGCTTGGTCTATAAAGCAAGTTCCAGGACAGGCTCCAAAGCTACGCAGAGAAACCCTGTCTAGAAAAACAAAAAACCAAAAAAAAAAAATGTTATGACTATCCTTACAAAAGGTGTAATTTCTTTGGGTGTGTGTGTTACAAGTGCTTGGAGACCAATGGAAGACATCACCCTCTACCTTATTTCATAGAGACAGTCTCTCATTGAAGCTGGAGCTAGGCTAGCAGCTAGTGAACAGCCCCAGAAATCTTCCTGTCTCTATGCTATATAGTCCTGGAGTTACATGCTTGACTTTTTAATGTGAGTTCTGGGGATTAGAAATAGGATCCCCATGCTTGCATAGCAAGAATTATTACCCACCATCCTGGTTGGTGGTGTTTTCATTTGTGTATTTTGTTAACTTGGCACAAGCTAGAATTATCTGAAAAGAGGAACCTCAATTGAGAAAATGGTCCCCATCAGATAGGCCTATAGGCAAGTTTGTTGGGCATTTTCATATACATACATATACACACACATATGTATATATACACATTTATTTATACATATATATAAAATTTACTTTTATTTTATGTGCATTGGTGTTTTGCCTGCATGTGTGCCTGTTGTGAGGATGTTGGATCTCTTAGAACTGAAGTTATAGACAGTTGTACCATATGGGTGCTGGGAATTGAACCCTGGGTCCTCTGAAGAGCAGCCAGTGCTCTTAACCACTGAATCTTATTTTCTTGATTAATGATTGATGTGGGAGGGCTCAACCTATTGTGGGTGGTACCATCCCTGGACAAGTGACCCTGGCTTGTACAGAAAAGCAAGCAAGCTATGGAGAGCAAGCTGGTAGGCAGCATTCTTTCATAGCTTCTGCTTCTTCAGTTCCTGCCCCGTTTCTGGCCTTGAGTTCCTGCCCTGACTTGCTTCAGTGTGATGTGGAAATTTAAGATGAAAAATCCCTTTCCTCCTCAAATTGCTTTTGTTCATGGTGTTTTATCAAAACAATAGGAACCCTGATTAAGACACCTATCTCTGGGGCTGCAGAGATGGCTCAGGGGTTAAGAGCACTGCCTGCTCTTCCAGGGGTCCTCAGTTCAATACCCAGCCATTACATGATAGCTCACAACCATCTATAATGAGAACTGGTGCCCCTTTCTGGCATGCAGGTATTCCTGCATGAAGAACACTGTATAGATGATAAAAAATAAAATAAAAAGACACCTAACCCTGGATGCGTATTTACATAAGTGACACTATGCTTGAAGGTTTATTATTTCTTGTGTTTTAAGCACTCAGTACTAAGTTTCAAAAATCTACTTCTGTTGATATATTTTAGTTTATCCTTAGATCAAGATTTCAACTTCTTGGGGCTGGTGAGATGGTTCAGTAAGTAAAGGGGCTTACCACATTGTGCAACCAGAGTTTGATCCCTGTAACCCCTCAAAAGTCTTCAGAGGTAGAGAATGTATTCCATGAAGGTGTCCTCTGACCTCACATATACCATGGCACATGTGCCTACACACACACACACACACACACACACACACACACACACACAAATTGAATTCAGCTGTTTTATAGTATTATGCTTGCATAATTCCATGGACTTGTAATTATGAATTATAATTCATGTCAGAAAAGGTATGTTTAACCCATAAATCTCTAATTATGTAAGTTCCTGTAGTCCTTGAATTTACTCTAGCTATATTCATGTGTCTATTTAATTTCTAAAACTATCTTTCAAAGCTCACAGATCTCTTAAGTGCTTGATCTATGTCATGGAATAAACTAATTTTTATTTTTATCTCTCCTCCCTATAGACTGGAAAACTGTGGATTAACCCCCGTTTGCTGTCAGGATCTCTTAAGTCTTTTTTCTAACAACCAAAGTTTGATACAAATGAACTTAATGAAGAATGCTCTCAGTTATGACACAATTAAGAATTTATGTAAAGTCTTGAGGTCTCCAACATGCAAAATGAAATTTCTAGCGTAAGTTTACAGTTACTTCTCAGATGGAATATGTCCTGTGTTGATGGATTTAGTTACCCATTCTTTTACTGATGCCCTCAGAATCAACCTGCTACATTTTGGTAGATTGGTCTGGAACCAGACTACCTCAGTTTGAATTCTGGTCCCACCTCTTTTCAACTTGGGGTATTCTCTAATATCTCTGCACACAAGTCTCACCTGTAAAATGGATAAATTGAAAAATATCTGTCCACAGGGTTATTATGAGGCTCTGTTAGACTTGGGGCTGACACAGTGCCCAGTATAATAAACAGGAATGTGTTGCCTATTCTCCTCACTAGAAAAAGGCTCCTAGGGGCCCTTGTTAATTGTAATTTTCCTCTTCTATATGCCACTTCACTTTGCTGCATCTCCTTCAACATATCTCTCATTCCTACTCCCCACCAATGTTAAATTCCCTACTTTAGCAAAGAAAACATTCTGTTTTGTTTTTCTTTCCTCTCTTGAAGTTCTAGAAGGTAGAAAAGATGTTCTTTTATTTTTCTCAGGTTGGACAACAAAGAAATTCATGGGAAGAAAATCAAGAAATTTATGAACGATGTAAGAACTAACAACCCACAATTGGTGATTAAGCCACACTATTATAATACAGAAAGTGAGTGCTGGTGGAAGTATTTCTGAAGAACCTGATGTGCCTTTAAAAATTAAAAAAACAACTTCCAGTGGCATGGTCTTTAACATATATGAAATACTTGCCTATATCCAGAGATACTGAATTGCATTTCCAGTAGGGATAGGTTACACACTTCTCTGTAAAATGTTTGTTGTATTTCACACAGGTGTTGAGAAAATAAAGCAAAACCCACAAAATGCTGTGTCAAATGTTTTTATTGGCTATGAAGCTTAAAAACATTGGAAGAAGTAGAGAAATGAACTTGATGATGGGACTTGTCTTATTGAGGGCTACTATTGCTGCAATGGAACACCATGACCAAAAGCAACTTGGAGGGAAAGGGTTTATAATGGCTCACCATCAAAAGCAGTAAGGGCAGGAGCTCAACACAGGGCAGAAATCTGAAGTCAGGAGCTGATGTAGAGGCAATGGAGGGGTTCTCCTTACTGACTTGGCTCAACATGGCTTGCTCAACCTGCTTTCTTATAGAAACCAGGACCACCAGCCCAGGGATGGCCCCACCCACAATCCGCTGGGCTTTCTCCCATCAATCACTAAGAAAATGCCCAACAGGCTTGCCTACAGTCTCATCTTATGGATGCATTTTCTTAGCTGAGGTTTCCTCCTCTCAGATGGTGGGGGTGGGGAGAGGAGGACTTGACAAACTATCCAGCACAGCACTAGAGAAGATTCATGAGCCTCAATTTCCCTCCATATTCCCACAGCCCTGGCTTAGTTCATAGCTGTGCTCTAGCTTGTCCTATTAGAATGGCATCCACATGTGTACTGAGTACTGCCAATATCAAGGTCACTTGTGTCTATCTTTAAATGTAGATATTTATTTCTAGACTCAATAAAGAATATTGGGGTGAGGCTCCCTAGGAGTGAGGATTTAAATAACTTCTCAGTTGAGTCACTAGTCCAGTAGATGTGGGAATGCAATTCTGCAATGAATATCTTGTAGCCTCCTGATTTAAAAAAAGGCTAATTTTAAAAGGACATAAGGCATTTGGGGTTAAAACTAAAAAGATTCATTTGATAAAATGGCACAGTCACTGAGCCTGGAGGGGAGTAAGGAGTAACTAGCTAGTGGGGAGGGCCTATAGAGCAGAGCCTACCTGAAGGAGTGGGGGTGGAGGTGGCTCACAAGCCTTGAGCAAAAAGCAGCCCTCGTAGTCGGAGGGAAGGTCAGAGAGGGAGGGGTACAGCCTGCTTCTGGCGAGAGGAGAGTCAGTCACTGGTGGGTTTGCCTGCTGTCTTGAGTCTCTAGATTCAGAGGAAGCACTTGGAAAGGGTGGGGATGCCCCTGAGGAGCAGGTGGCCCCAGCCGGGTTTCCTTTGTCAGAGAGCAGGACCCTGGACAGCGCTTGCAGTTTTTCCCCAGGAGTTTTAAATGGCAACTTGCCACTTAAAACAGTCTGAAGCCAATCAACTGTCTCACCCATTCAGAGGGCCTGATCCAGTTGGGGGCCCCTCAGCCATTGGTTCATAGTTCATTTGTTTCCATTCATTTGGCTATTTGTCCCTGTGCTTTATCCAACCTTGGTCTCAACAATTCTCACTCATATAGACCCTCCTCTTTCCCGCTAATTGGACTCCTGGAGCTCCGCCCAGGGCCTAGCTGTGGATCTCTGCTGGAGGCATCCAGGCAGTGGGACCAGGTCCTGTGCTCATTGCATGGGTTGGCTGTTTGAAACCTGGGGCTTATGCAGGGTCGCTTGGCTCGGCCTGGGAGGAAGAGACTGGTCCTGCCTGGACTGAGTCTACCAGGTTGATCTCAGTCCTCGGGGGAGGCTTTGCCCTAGAGGAGGTGGGAATGGGGGGTATCCTGGGGGGAAGGGGAGGGGGCGGGAGGGGGGGAGAACAAGGGAATCTGTGGCTGATATGTAGAACTGAATGGTATTGTAAAATTAAAAAAAAAAAAAAAACAGTCTGAAGCTATTTCCCTAGAGGTGGGCAGACTTGACTCCTCCAAGGCAGACTGACATTTGTGTGTTCACGGACAACACACAAATGTATGCGTACTAAGGGAAACATTAAAAGTTTTCATTAGTGCTCAGTAGTCAAATGTATAAGCGTAAAATGGAGTAGACAGAGGCTGGGGATCCAGGGTCGAAAATTGTTTGACAGACTTTTCATTTTGCAAGGTAGAGTTCTCAAAAGTGCACACAATGTGGATGCATTTTGTGAACTTTACTGAACTTTATACCTAAAATGGGTGAGAAGGTAAATTGTGTGGTGAGCATTTTAGAACTTTAAAAATTAAGTTTAAACATAGGAAGGGCTGCTCTCTTCCTTGTCAGTGAACTTGGGGCACAGAACAGGCCATACTGCTCGTATGTCTAGATGGTTGGACCAGAGCTCAGTCCCAGAATAAACTGGAAGTAGCAGATCCCAGGTCACAGGAGAAGGGTGGAGTTTTAACTGTCCTGGGGCTTTCAACCCAGGAATAACCTGGCAGGTTATTCCATGTGTTCTCCAATTTTTCCTTTCAGGATACAGCCTTCTACAGAGGTCCCCCCCCCAACCACTCTTTGTGTGTGTGTGTGTGTGTGTGTGTGTGTGTGTGTGTATTTTTAGGGAGGATAATCAATCTTTCTTGAGTAATGTTGAAGTATTACCTTTGTTCTTTGATAGTGATTAAATTTCTTTCCTCATCTTGGGGCTTCTGTAACTTTTAGGATGCTGGGGCCAGTGTGGATGGTAGGAGAATCTGTACCCACTCCAGTTACAGATTCACATTTGATTCTATGTGTGGTCTCAGAAGCAGATGACTTCATCCTTTCTGGTTCCTGGTACGGTTAAATAAAGACGATATCATCTCTTGCTCCAAACCTCTCAGGCTGTTAGGATACTACAGGTTTTCTCCATCTTAGAACCTATAAAAGTAATGTTAGAATCTAGCCTCTGCTTTACAGCAGCTCTCCCCATCTCACAGATACCAACATGCACCCCACTGGTACACTGCATTGGAAAGAGTTAGCATCAAAGAGTATTGCTGTTAAGGTTATGTCACACAGTTCCTCCTAAGAAATCAAAGAACCTCACCCCATCCTGTGGGAGCCCATTTTCAGGTTTCCTAGTAGAAGGGGTGATTGGACCCCACGGGCCTGAGTGCAGGTGTCTGAGATGGTCTGTACTTGGCTGTGCTGGGGGGAGGTCTTTTGCTCCACCCCTTGGCATTCCTGTAAATACCCTGGGGCACAGACAGTCAAGGCCAGTGGATAAGGATCCAGGCCCATCTGAGTCTGTCCTGTGTTTTCTGTTTCTCTCCCCTCTATTTCTAACTAAGTCTCTTACTCCTTATTCCTCAAGAGTCCCTGGGGTAAATAATTGTGGGGCTGGTCCCCCACAACATCCTTAAAAGGTATAAATAAGAAGAGGCTCCCTCCTCTGCCATAAGGGCCTGATTCTCTCCAGATACCCTACCACAGTGTCCATCTCTGGCACTGGGCCTGAACTCTCATCAGAGTGTCTAGGACTATGTTGCCTGCTCTGTCTGTGTGTCCATGGCTTTAATAACTTTTAATAAAGTTCCTATTGTCCAGTCATCCATCTCAGTGTTCTCTTAAGCCCCCAATCCAAAACATAATAGAACCCATTTATTCCTTCCTTTATCCCCATTTACTATCCATCCTTCTATTCACAGTTAAGGTCTCCCCCTTTTAGTAGTAGGCACCTGAGGTTCAACCATTGTGCAGAGGCATGAGGATTTAGCTCAATGGTAGAGTATTTGTCTGGAATGCACCAGGCCCTGGGTTTGGTTCCCAGCAATCCTCCCTCCTCCAAAAAAGAAACCAACTACTGTGCAGGACTAGATTTCAGTGAAAAATATTAGACTAGCAAACACTCAGCCTCAATCCATTCCTACTAAAGGTAGAGTGTGGTGGTGATATTGTGTCTCCCAATATATTGTATACCTTAATAAACTTATCTGGGGTCAGAGAACAGAACAGACACTAGATAGACATAGAGGCCAGAAAATGGTGGCACACACACCTTCAATCCTATCACTTGGGAGGCAGAGATCCATTTGGATCTCTGAGTTCAAAGCCACACTGGAAACAGCCAGGCATGGTGACACATGCCTTTAATCCCAGGAAGTGATGGCAGGAAGCAGAAAGGTATATAAGGCGTGAAAACCAGGAACTAGAGCCTGGTTAAGCTTTTAGGCTTTTAGCAGCAGTTCAGTGGAGATTCATTCTGGATGAGGACTCAGAGGCTCCCAGTCTGAGGAAACAGGATCAGCTGAGGAATTGGCAAGGTGCTACAGTAAAGTAGGGTTACATACATAACAAGCAGCAACAAGCCATTTTTACCCACAGAAAATACAGCTATGGGATGAAGAGATGGCTCAGTGGTTAAAAGAACATACTGTTCTTCTAGAGGAACCAAGTTTAATTTTCAGCACCCATATCAAGTGGCTCACAACCACTGTAACTCCAGCTCCAGGGGCATCCAACTCCTCTGGCCTGTATGGATACTGCCCTCACATGCACATACCTCATACAGACACATACACAAAGACATATATGCACACAGGTAATAAATATTTAGTTTTTAAATTCCTTTAGAAAATACAGCTGTTTTTGTTATTTGTCCCAGTTTTATCAAGTAGAATAAAGGTACAACCTGCCTCACTGGGCCATCGGGTATCCTGACATAAAATTTTAAAATACATTTACAATGACTTGTGTCGTAATCATCCATCCTCCAAAACTTGGTTTTGCATCCCTGTGACCATCAAATAGTGAAAACAAAGTTGAAGAGATGGAGTGGGGGAATAGCATAACAAGTGTCCCCATCCTTCTCTAAAATATCCACCCACAAAACAGTGGAATCTCTGTGTGGTCTCTCCATCAGCCTTGCTTAAGGTATAAACATGTAAGTATGAGTCAGCTCTTCATGTCTTTATCTTCTGCTTTACACAATATTTGAAGTGCCTGTTTCTAATCTCTATTAAGCTAGTACTCCTAAAAGAGCATCTCTCTGTTCATTGTTGAAATTATGTGATCTTCATAATTAGCATCTTCCTTGATTGAAGAAATGCAATTTGAAGGTCCTCAATGCTTTAAGGTCTTATGTTTCAGTTTTCTGATAGCATTCTCAGAATTTGCATCTCTTTCTGTAGAGACAAGTTGGTAGAAGCCAGGAATGTAGTTCAGTGGTAAAGGCCTTGCTGAGCACGTGTGAGGCTCTGGATTCAATCTCAAACACCAGGGAAATAAAAACAAGAAGAAAGAAAAAGAAAAACAAAACACTTCTGTCCCAAATCAATCCTACCTATGAACTGTTCTGGGACTCTTTACATGGAATGTGGCATATAACCATGGGTAAGCTCTGTCTCTTCTACTGGCAGAAGAGTCTTTAGCAGTAGTTTATATCTCAGCAATACAAGATGAAAAGATCTAGCTTTCTCCAATTTCTACTGTAATTATGTCAGGGCAAGACAGTGCAGAGGTTTCTCCATCTTGTATTCTTGCTGAGGTCATTTCAGATTTAAGTAGAACTTGATCTCCTTGATGCAGACTCCTATGGAAAATTTACCTAACTCTATTCTAGAAACTCTAGTTCAAGATGCCCCAGGTAACTTACCTTAGCTTCTGTTAAACTGCCTGCTTGTGCAAAACTCCTTCTCAGGCTAACTGCTTATCTTTGCATCTGTTAAACTACTTGCTTGTACAAAACCTCCCCTGGTGGCAGCAGCAGAATAGATACCAGGATGTGGGTTTTGCCTTTAAAAACCCCTTGCTCTAAATGCTCCAGACTATGCTTAGGTCCCAAATACCTGAGTGTATTCCCAGCCAATTGGATAGAATAAAGCCTTTCAATTGGCTATAAACTATGCCTGTGTGGTCCTCTCTAGTGGGATCCCTATAACATAATCCCCCACTCATTTGAGTCAGTTCACAGTTTAGATGGTCACTTCAAACAAGTATATAGCTATATCCATTGGTAAATTCCAGCCACCTTCTGAAGCTACAGGTATGTCCATACAAGATTTGTCTTTTGAATATGCTTGGCCTATTCACACAAACACTCCTTATAGTACCATGCTAATAAAAAAGTTAGACATCTCACCAAGCAGGGAACAGTTAGTTGGGCAGAAAACACTACTGCAGAGATCTTCTCTGGTGAGGATGCTTCAGAAGCTTGGCAAGTTCAAATCATGTCCACTCTGAAGTGTTTCAGCTGTGGCAGGCTGTGAGGATGGCACTGGTGGATGTCCAGGAAGTCACTGAGAATGTCAGCCAATACCTAATGCTGACAAGCCAGCATATATGAGCTCAGCAGTGGTGCTGGAAGTTCAAGGGTCACAAAAGCCAGGGCCACACACACAGTGGCCAGTCTCAAAGCCTCCTTGCCAATGGATATCAACACAGAAGATAGAGAAACCACGTTCGGGGAACATGGTAATGTGATTATAGGGGCCACTTTTAAAAGTTCCAATTTTTCTATTATTTCAATTGGCTGTGGCTGTACTAACATATCAACATCACCTTGGGGTTAGTTCATTAGCATATCAAGACCTGTTTTGAAGCTTCCCTTGTAACTGAGCTGCCCAGTGGCAGGTCCATTAACACAACAGAGCTTGCCTGGGGCAAAGCTGGGAGCAGGGTGGGTAGCTGCTAGCCTATCTGAGCTGCTTGGTAAGCGACTATCTTACAGGCATTGCATTATTCTAAATCACACAAAAATGATTTTCACTTATGTTCCTACCAGTTCTGTTCTCCTTTTAAAAATTTACCACTTCTGTCTTCCTTGGAGTTGAGCTCAATTGATATAGTTTAAACTTAAACCTGTGCTTCCGCTTTGAACAAGCATTAGATCTTGATGATCCCGTTAGTCTTTCTTCTGCTTCTAGGCTGCTTGGCCATTTGAGTCCAACTCCTGAACCAGTGTTCTCAAAGCAGTGCGGACAGGTTTTGATTTTTAAATTTTGAGTACACTCTTGAGGTAGGAATAAAGTCTGTCCTGTACCATTAGAAGATTACGTTGCAAGATGCCATTAGTGAAAGAGAGCTACTTCTTTCTTTCACAACCTTCTAGGCTATATATAACCTTGGCCACCTTGGCCCTAATAGAATCAGTCGGCTTTCTTTTTCACTAAACTTCTAGTAAAGACTACTGAATTACAATGACCCCTTTGGGGTTACTGAGGCACCCAAACAAGTCTACCTAAGAGAAGCCTTAGAACGAAAGAGGACAAAAGTTCCAGACACACAAGGTTCTCTTCTTTCCCTGGCATGAGTTAAATCTAGAAGTAGCTCAACCTCTGATCCCTTCCTACTCCTCAGGAGTTCTCCAGTTCTTATCACTGCGGTTGGTTAAGTAAGTGGTCAGCTCTCACACTAAAGTCATCCAGGTCCCCACCAGCATTTACATCGTTAGCAGAAACTCAGCTGCTTAGTTATCATTCTATTGCTGTGAAGAGACACTGTGACCAAAGCAGCTTATAGAAGAAAGCATTTAACTGGGGGGCTAGCTTACAGCTTCCAAGAGTTAGTCCATTATCATCATGGTTGAGAAGTGTGGTGCAGGCAGGCAGGCATGGCGCTGGAGAATTAGGTGACAGTACATTCTGATCCTCAGGCAGCAGACAATGAGAGAGGCAGCCTGGCATGTCTCTTTTGAAACCTTAAAGCTCATGCCCAGTGTCACAACTGTTCCAAACAAGGCTACACTTCTTCCAAAAGGCTACTTTCTAATCGTTCTCAAACAGTTCCACTCCCTAGTGAGTAAGCATATATGATTCTATAGGTCCATTCTCATTCAAACCATTACATCAGCTATGAGCAAAACTCATTTGCGATAGATGAAAACATAGTGACCTTAGTTGTGAGGCAGGAAGGCACTATCCTGACAGGAGCAGGAGGTGAGAGAGCTTCAGTGAGGCGAATGTTAGGCATCTTGATGTGTGGGTCATGGTTATATGGGTACACACACGAAAGATTAAGCAACAAACTTAATACTTGGTAAACAAATTTATAAACTTAGAGAACATTAAGAGAAAATAGAATAAGAATAGAAGCATAACTTTTTCCACGGCTGAGGAACAGTAAAGACAAATCATTCTATAAGTAAGAAAAATGGAAGAAAAATAGACAAGATAATCATGGTTACTACAAAGTATATTACAAACTGGCAGGAAGGAATGTGAAAACTACTTTAGCATATACATATGAGACCAAACAGCCTAAGGTAAGCAAAACAAAAGAGCAGAATATGTCAATAACAAGAAAAGGAGTAAATCCATATAATGACTTCCTCTCACTGTTATTTCACGTATTTCAACACATCCTTCCCATGCGGGCAAAAGCAAAAACAAGATTAAAAAAAAAAATGAAGCCGAACTCTCTCATCTTATTACTAAACTTTTTATATACACTTCGTTCTAAATCTTTAAACGACTACTAATTTCATTTCCCAGGGTTTTGCGTTTGTTTGCTTTTGAAAATCGTTTTGGTCACTAGGCTTGGAATGCCTTTGGAATTCTTCTCATTAAGAGCCATGGAACTTTATTTTCCCCTTCCCCTAACGGCTTCTTATTCAGCCGCGCTTCAGGGAGGGAGCCCCAGACGGGAAGCCGGGGCCAGCTGAGTGGGTCTGAAGAGGCCACAAACCAGTTTCCGCATCCCCGCGACACCCGCTTGAGGTGCGGAGCTGCCGACCAATCACAGCCAGGAGCCTCCCGTGGCTGAGGGGCCGCCCGGCCCATCCTTCCGCCCTCCCGCCTGCGCACAGCGCCACCCGACCGGTAGGAGGCGGCCTCGACCAGCAGGGGAGTTCGTGCCTCGCCGCGTCTCGCTCCGTCTCCACAGCCCTCGCCACCGCCGACATGGTGGAAGCCGACCGTCCAGGGAAGCTCTTCATCGGAGGTCTCAACCTCGAAACCGACGAGAAAGCCCTCGAGGCGGCGTTTGGCAAGTATGGCCGCATCATCGAGGTGCTCCTGATGAAGGACCGGGAAACCTCCAAGTCCAGAGGCTTCGCCTTCGTCACCTTCGAGAACCCCGCGGACGCCAAGGCCGCCTCCCGAGACATGAACGGCAAGTCCCTGGATGGTAAGGCCATCAAGGTGGCCCAGGCCACC
>CABHPH010132163.1:0-22888 GCA_902168325.1 Peromyscus nudipes | reverse complement strand
TAAATAATTTTTTTGGCTCAAAAATAAGAGCAAAAAGACAAACAGCAGGCTTTATGAATGAACTGAAATGGGAGAAAAAAATCTGTCATTTGTAGAAATACATGAGAATAACTCACAGTTGAAGCTAAGGCATGAATTAGGTGGCCGTCTCATACTAGGTTCTTTAATGGCACGTTGGTAATGGAACCAGAACATGGAGTCTTGGTTCTGTAATTGCACAGCTGTGGAAAAACCATAGACAGTGAAACAATGAATAATCTTTTGATGCAACTTAATGGCATGCAGAGAGCTGGCCTTCACGTTTGTTTCTAAATGCTGGTGTTCAGTTTCTTCCAATGCTCCAAATCCGGCTGACTTTGACTCTGTTTCCTTTGGGTTAAGGATTCTGTCTACATAGTACTTTCCACAGACGAGAAGAAAACTCAGACATTGTATTTTTAATCTAAACATGGTTGATAGTTTTTCCAATTGTATTTCTTATAAACCCTAGTAATACCTAAGTTAACAGATAGGTAAAGGAAGGTAGGAAGACACAGGGTAAGTAGGAAGGTAAGTGGGAAGGGTCATGAACCTTCTTACTCTGCCTGAGTTGGCTGTTCTAATTCGTGAGCCTAGAGAACAAAGATAAACAATTCCCATATGTCGAATTCTTTGTTGTTGGTCACAACTTATTTTTCCAGGTGTTTTTCCTGACATTTAAAATAAATATGTTCATTTAAAGTTTGTAGAAAACAGAAATGAAATATACTAAGCGCTCACTAGGTGCCTGACACATGGTTTATGGAAAGTAGGCTGCAAAGACTTTGGAGTCGCAGACAGGAGCTAGGTCAGTCAGTCTCTTCTCTTTCCCAGCTATAGCCCGGGTAGTGGGGGCAGATGGTGTCAAGGAAACAACACCTTCTAGACACAACAGAATTGATGCACATATGAACTCTCAGATACTACGGCAGAATGCACATATAAGTCTATATAAGTCTGAGCCAGATGGAGTTCCTTTGCTGAGAGGGGAAGTGGGCAGAAGCCCCCATCCCTAACCCAGGTGCTATTGCCAATTGATAACTAATTGTAAATGAAAAGCTTACTTTTCTCCAATGGAGTCTCACTATGTATGAAAATGATACTTAAGGGTGATCCCCATGCCCTGCTGTAGAAGGCTGCTGTGGATATCACTCTGTATCAATAAAGCGCTGATTGGCCGGTAGCCAGACAGGAAGTATAGGCGGGACTAACAGAGAGGAGAATTGAGGGAACAGGAAGGTAGAGGGGAGACTGGCTGGAGCCGCGGCCAGGAGAAGGAAGATGTAAGGTACCGGTAACCCACGAGCCACGTGGCAAAGTAGAGATTATTAGAAATGGGCTAAATATAAGAGTAAGAGCTAGACAATGATAGGCCTGAGCTAATGGCCAAGCAGTTTAAATAATGTAAGCGTCTGTGTGTTTATTTTATAAATGGGCTCAGAGACTGGCGGGACTTGGGAGCTCGGAGACTGGCGGGTGGCAGAGATTTGTCCTGACTGTGGGCCCGGCAGGAAAACTCTAGCTACAGAAGGCCAACACGAAGGAACTCAATGCTATTTTGGTAGGGTTTTTTTTTTTGCCTCATTATGTTTTCAGGGTGTTTTTATTCCCCACTTACAGGTCTTCTGCTTATATTCCATGGTTTCCAATTTTGTGTCTGGATGGGATTTCTCTGTGTGTGAATGCGCGTGTCTCTGTGTCTATATGTGGTTCTTGTACTTTTTCTTTGGCTCTTTTTCCTTTTTCTGTTCATTTGTTTTGTTCTATTCACATTTATTTTATTTTATTTTTTCCCTTTCTTTCTCTCTTCCTCCTTTGTCTCCTCTTCCTTCTCTTCTCTTCCTCCTCCTCCTTCTTCTCCTTTTCCTCCTCCTCCTCCTCCCCCTCCTCCCCCTCTTTCATGAGTGTTAGTTTTTGAGTGAAAGCAAGGTAAATGTGGACTTGGGTGGGTGGAGAAGCAGGAGAGTATGGGGGGATTTGGATGAAGGGGAACCATAATCAGAATACATTTTAGGAGAAAAAAATCTATTTACAATTTTTAAAGAGAGAGTGAAACATGATATTTGGAGAAGTTAATGAACTCACCCCAGGCCACATATTCAGGGGTGTCCAACTCACTAGAAAACAGCACACACTTTTACATGGACATACATAAATTTTAAAACAGTAGTCTTCTTTTATCAGTCTAGTTTTCAATTGATGTTGAAGACTAGTAAACATTAAAACCAACAAAAGTAAAGTTGAAGTTTGTTACCTGTGTATAATCGAAACTAAGACATATATGCCCACTTGTACTTGGACTGCCCCAGAATTTAAATACAAGCAATAGAAACTAGTTTGTTTGGTTTTGTTTTTGTTTTTCGAGACAGGGTTTCTCTGTGTAGCTTTGCGCCTTTCCTGGAACTCACTTGGTAGCCCAGGCTGGCCTCGAACTCACAGAGATCCGCCTGGCTCTGCCTCCCGAGTGCTGGGATTAAAGGCGTGCGCCACCAACGCCCGGCTAGAAACTAGTTTTATCTATTAGTAGTGTAAAAGAAATTTATTGAAATATCATTGATTTGTTTGGTATTTTACTATAATAGAGAAAAAGTAAAAATCCTTAATAATAAGGGGGAAAGATTCACATGAATCAAACCAGCTGAGTGAAGATGGACCTCATGTACCTGGACCCTCTTCTATTTGCATAGCATCCTTCCCCAGTAGCCTTTCCCTGTGTCCCTGGGGACATCCACACTGATTCTGATGCTGTGCTAATGGCCTCCAGACTGATCTCTAAGGGCTTCCGCACTGAGCTGTGTGAGCCTGTCAAAACAAGGGCACTATCAGGCAATCTTAGACTCAGTCATCTTCGGTGGACTCTGTCTCTTCCATCTAGCAGAGGAAAGAATTTAAGACTCTGAGGAGCAGTCCCCCTCTACAAAAAAGAAGAGTTTATCTTCTCAATGCATAAACAGCGACGATCAGGCATGGGACACTTGTTTTCAGTCTGGGCTCACCATGCCCTCTCATCATATATTTGTCAGTGCCTGCAGGGATTTTTTGTTTTGTTTTGAGCTGAGTTAATAATAAATGTAGAAAGCCATTCTGTGCCATGCATTTTTAATTGACCTCATGTATAGTATGCTTTGTTAACTTTTTTATATAAGGGGAAATTTAGGAAAACTTTGTGACTCAGTAACAACTACTCCTCAAAACTTGGTGACTAATATCCGTAAGGCAATCATCTCCTATAATTAGTCAGGCGAGTGACTCATGGCATTCTAAGAGGTTAAGAAGTAAGGAAAAAATAACTTATTATTCATTGTTTCACTGTCTATGGTTTTTCCACAGCTGTGCAATTACAGAACCAAGACTCCATATTCTGGTTCCATTACCAACGTGCCATTAAAGAACCTAGTATGAGACAGCCACCTAATTCATGCCTTAGCTTCAATTGTGAGTTATTCTCATGTATTTCTACAACCACTGCACACTCTCCCTCCATTTAAAAAGTATATATTATCTTTCTAAATGTGATTGTTAAAAATTGGTCTGGTGAGATGACTCAGTGACGAAGGTGCTTTCAAGCAGGCCTGATGACCAGTTCTCACAAGGTGCCGGGGAAGAACTAGCTACAGAGAGAGTTGTTCTCTGACTGGCCTGCCTGCACATCTGCACTGAGGCAGCTGGTCCCACTGTATCCATCCAAGCAAGGAAGCAGAAAGTGATGAATGCCGGCATTCACCTCCTCTTCTCCTTCTTACATAGTTCAGTACCACTAGCCCATGAAATTGCACCACCTACATTTTAGAGTATGTCTTCCTATATCAATCTACAAAATCCTTCACAGACATGCCCAGAGATTTATCTTCAAAGTGACTTGAGATCCTGTCAAACTGACAATCAGTGTGTCATTGCAGTTACATAGAAATATAGACTCAGTCTGTATTGAAAGCAGATCAGTTAAAATGGACATATACTATATTACCAATTTCTAAAACTTGCTACATAGGAAGAGAACACATAATTTTTGCTTTTATCACATATTATGTGTCTCCCCATCTCATTAGGTTCTCTTATCATAAAAATAGAAGCAGGACCTGAAAGACAGGAAAAAGATAAACAGCAGGCTACTACATTCTGCCAAACCACGTGTGTTTGTGTGTATGCCTTTCTCTTTAATATTTTGCTCACACAGTAAGCTGCAAACTTTCAGACAGGAAGAAGATGCTTGAAAGATTCTGTGCCTGAAAGTTAGAATTAATCCTTCCTGGAAAGGAATAAAAGAATATATATATATATGACAGTTCAAGACAAGGCCATGTTATTGAGCCACTGAAGACCTCAAATAGCTGTGTTACGCACTATTTCCACTTACAAGTGGGACAGAGGTACCTTTGTTATGGTTATAATTTGAGAAACACTTGGCATTTTATCTCAAAAGCAAGAGGAAGTCAATGATGGGTTTCAGGCAAGGTGGACTTGGTATAAAGAGAACGTTCTAAGGACAGATTAGAAGGCAGAGCAGGAGATGAGGCAGGGTGTTGTGGCAATTGAGAGGAATGAGGACAGCAGGTGACTGGACTTACTCACTCCTCAGCTGTGATGAGAAAGGAGAGAGAAATCTAAAGAAAATTCCTACATATACTTAGGATTTCCTTACTGATTCTTGGGTATTCCGATTCCGTTAGCTGGTTTCTGAGACCTTGAATTCCTATCATGCCAGTTCCTCTAAACCCCACAAAGCTTTCTCACTTGTAGAGCCTCAACCTTTGGTATTCTACAGTGGTTCAGCAGAATCCCTGCTTTGGCCCTGTGTTAGACCCAATGGCTTGTAAGTCCTGGTTCTCACTGAGTTAGTTAGCCTAGGCTTCCAACTAGTCTTGGAAGGATCTCTATGTGCATCTTTTCTTTAAAATGCAAAAACCCAAATATGTGGTCTTCTGCTGGTTGCGTTCAGAGTCCCTGCCTAACACAGGATGCTTGTGCGTACCCTCGATGCTGCCCTCTCTTGAATTTTTAGCTTACCTACTTACCGCTTTCAGCCTTCGGAAGGAATACTTCCCATTAAGAATGAGAAATAACAGGATTTTTCGGTAATTTCAAGAATGAGACAAGTGAGCAAGCAACGACCTAGCACATTTGCAGCAACTGTATTTTAGTCTTGGGAGTAAAGTCTGCAGAATCATAAGGCTATTACAGAGAACAAGGGAGACCAGTTACCTTCATTTCCTCCAGGCAAGTACCTAAGGGGGAAACACAAACCTGTGGTTTCCAGAGAAGAGAATGTATCTCCTTGTGTCAATTAGACCTTCCCTGAATTATTGACCATGGCTACAGATAATTTATTTAAAGCATTGCAATGCACTTACCAGTGCTCAGAAGGCAAACACAGCTTGTTTATAACTCATGCAGACATTTCCAGCCAGGCTATTCCTAAAGACTCCATTTTCATGTCACTGGCATACTCTGGGCAGAAGCCAGGATTTCCAATGTCATCTCTCACAGGCAGGTGATGCACTTGTCACAGTCATTCAACGATGAGGAATCTGACTGTTCCCGTTAGAGAGAATGAAAAGTTCAGCCTGGGCTTTAGTGAGCTGGAGGGGGCAGGCATGCATGGAGGTAATAACTGAGCAAAGCATGCATGGAGGTAATGACTGAGCAAAGCATGCAGTGAGGTAAGGACTGAGCAAAGCATGCAGTGAGGTAAGGACTGAGCAAAGCATGCAGAGGAGGTAATGGCTTCTTAGTTTAACAAGTTTTTTCACAAGGACATCCACGCAACCTCACAATTATCATCATTGCTCCAGTTTGCTCTTCTGGGGAGGGACCCAGGATCATGTGCATGCTGAGCAAGCACCCTACCACCGGGCTCCATCCCCATCCTTAATATTGCTTTTTGGTTTAACGGAAAACGCTATATTTTAGTCAATAGGGGTGGATGGGGTGGGGGTGGGGGTCCATTCATCCTTCAAAGACTGCTTGTAAGCTGGTGAGCTGCAGTAGTCCTACAAACTCCTTGACAAATTGGGGTGATGTTGATTTTTTTTTAATCAAAATAATGCATCTAAGACTATGATGTCAAGTATGTACTTAACTGATTCAATTCTGATTTTGGGTAGACAGCAGCTGAATAGCCATTTGAGCAGACTGTTGTAAGCGGTTTCCTCGGGCTTAGTGTGTGTTAGATAACATGTCATGCTCTTTCAGTGTGCAGGTTTGTAGACCCAGCTCCTTGCAAGTGGAGAAAGCATCTTTGAGTTAGATATATGGGAATTTAAATATCCAAGAAGAGTCCTGGGAGACTGACGACATCAGGTACTCATATAACATGAGAAAAATCTTATAACTGGGTAAGAACACATCAATTAGGCATGGCTGCTTACCTATTATTCTGACATTTTTAAGTTGAAGTCCTTATAAATTATCTAGTACAAACTCAAACTCACATCAAAGGAAAATAATAATAAGCTAAATGACAGAAATATATCTGTCCTGGATTTCAGGGGAAACAGGAATATATATGTACTTTTAAAAGTAAGCTATGGTCAGTGAAGGCATATATTTAAGACAAAATTATCTGTGTTTTCTATCACACTATCCTACTGACTAAGAAGTAGCATTTCACTGTGGTTTGTGTTCACTGTCCATTTGTATATCCCCTCTGGAGAAACTCATACATAAATATGGCCAATTTCTATTTGGATCATTTATTTTCTTCTTATTAAATTGTAAGAGTACTCTAGATGTTCCAACCACCTTTTCAGAAATGATAAGAAAATATTTTCTTCATCATTTGTGAGTTTTCTCTTTGTTTTGGAACAGCTTCACAACTAGCCCAGGCTGGCTTTGAACCTGTCATAGAGCCAAGTATTATCTAGAACTTCTAATCCTGCTGATTCCATCCCCTGTGTGCTAAGAGAGGCTTGTACCCCGACACCCAGTTTCGTGTGGACTGGTGCTCAAACTCAAGGCTTTGAGGAGGGAAATAAATAAAACACACTAACTATTGAATTTTGCCAGGCGGTCGTGGCTCACGCCTTTAATCCCAGCACTCGGGAGGCAGAGCCAGGAGGATCTCTGTGAGTTCGAGGCCAGCCTGGTCTACAGAGCGAGATCCAGGAAAGGCACCAAAGCTACACAGAGGAACCCTGTCTCGAAAACAGAAAAACAAATGAATTTCACTCATAGATCCTTTCTTTTGTAGCTTTCATTTCATGTGTAAAAGTGCTGGGGGACAGAGATGCTCAGCTTGCGTTCTCCGAGACTGACATCAGGAGCTATTGACTCCAGCTCCAGAGAATCCCACATCCTCTCCTGGTCTTGGCTGTCACTGCGATCACCTACACAGACCCACACACATCCACACATAACTTAAGAGAAAAATCTACTTTAAAATAAAGTGTAGCCATGGCTGGCTGTGTATGCTTGTAAGGTCAGCATTCAGAAAATAAGAGTATAAGTATAAGAAGTTCAATCCCCCTCTCTGCTACATAGCAAGTTCAAGGCTATGATACATAGCCAAGATACATGAATGCATTACAAAAATAAAGTATATCTGGCAAACATGTATACTTTGATGGTTTAATATTCATTCACACTGTGAAATCATTACTACAATTTTGATAACTGATGTATTAACTTACATAGTAACCGTTTTGACATCTGTGCACTGAGAGCATTCAAGATCTCCTTCAGCAGTTTTTACGCAAACAGCAAAATAGTTTGGAGTGTAGTCACATTATGGAGTCATGCATTAGACTTCCATAACTCACTCATCTTGTAAAACAAAACTTTATATCCCTTATCTAACAACTGGAAATATCAGAGGCCATGCTTCTTCTTCATCAGATCTACAGATTGAACACAAGGTATGAAAGGCAAGCCTACAGCTGATATCTTCTCAGATCCACGGACTGTACTCTTAATTCATATTCCAATAACTCAAACATCTAAGGGGTTCCTGGCTTTTGACACTTCTATCCACCTTTAGCAATATGGCTGTAAAATTGTGTCTGTCAAAATGCTGAATTTAGGGATGGTTGTTGACTTGATTATTTTAAGAATGAATACAACCATTGCACACTCTCCCTCCATTTAAAAAGTATATATTATCTTTCTAAATGTGATTGTTAAGAATTTCATACATGTACATGCTGTCTTTTGAGCATTATACAGTCCTATTAGGCCCCTCCAACTACACCTAGATCCCACCTTCCACCAGGTCCTCCTCTAAACCTCAGACCCTCTTCTTTTAAAGTTATTTTTACGTGTGTGTGTGTGTGTGTGTGTGTGTGTGTGTGTGTGTGTGTAGGTACCACATGTATGTGTACCTGCATTGTATAGAGGCATGGAATCCCCCTGGAGATAGAATTACAGGCAGTTGTGAGCTGCCTGATATGAGTGTTGGTGGCAGCAGAGGTCTTGGAGGGGGGGCAGTGGATGGGGGACGGGACAGCAAACCTCCTAACCATTGAGCCATCTCTCAAGTCCCTCCCCTTTCCTTTTAACACACTGTGTGTGCACGGGTACAGGGCCATCCATTGGAGCCTAAGAAACCTACCAAAGATCACATCCCTAAAAGAAATGATTCTCTCCTCTAGCAGCCGTCAGTAGCCGTTCATACAGGAGTGGGATCTCCTAAGCCTCTTCCCTTCCCATGCTGGGAAGCTGGCTGGCTTTATCTGGGCTACTAGCGCCCGCTGCTGTGAGCTTGTGCATGAAGTGACCTAGAGGACTCTGCTTGTCAGAAGTTCTCCCTGACCTCTGGCTCTTACAATCTTTCTGCCCCCTCCTCCATCATGTTCCCTGCACCCTGAGGAGAGAGGGGGTGTGTATTATAGATATCCCTTCTCAACGGCTCCCTCCCTTGGTTGCTGCATATTGGTTATCAGGCTGTATGTAGTTTATGAGATGTTTTCACCACCTTTGTGTAGAAAGAAGCGTCCTGTTAGAGATGTCGTGGCCTATCATCCTTCAGATAACTCAGAACTACAAGAAACTGACTGAAAACCAAAGCAGTGTAGTGTAAACTCTGGGTTGTGAGTAGAATCTTGGAAAATCACATTACTGATTTGAAACATTGTTTTTCACATCTCTGAAGCTTTAGCAGTAATTTGCTCTCCTCCTCCTGCGATATTTCTACCATCTTAAATGTCTGCGTTATTGATGCAGATACTTACCCACAAGTATAATAAATTTTGCCTTAACCTATTATACAAACACGGTCACTCATCCTTTTCATCCACCTTATCCAAGTTGCTTATTTAGACATGATCACATACTGTCTTGATTGCTGTGATAGTATTTTATCTGGCTGATTTCTTCCCCGTGGTGCCAGATCAGTGTTTCTTAACAGCAATTTAAATCACGTCTTTTAATATCTCTCCGTTGCAGTCATGGAAACATCCAGTCTCCTTGTGGCCCACCTGGTCTGATGACCACCTCTTTCTGACTTCATGAAAACTCTGAAGTACTTCTTTTCGTAAAAGTCCACCACTACACACATGCTCTCCCCTCATACTTGACAAGTTTTAAACTTTCAAACCTTAGTGCATGCCGTTATACACTCTTAAATCCTTCCATTGATTCTTCAAAAGTTTTGTCCATTGCTAAGCAAAAGATCATTTACTCGGAGAAGACTTGGCACCAATATTAAGTTTACATGCATTAGATATTCACTGTGCTCACTATTCATGATTATGCTCTGTTGAAATCCTTGTTTTATTCACGGCCTCTCCTGTTATATTTCTTAAGGTGAGAGTTTCCGAGTTGCAGCTTGTGTCTTTTTAAGGTCTAGTATAATGCTCAGACAATGTGCATGAATTCTGATTAAAGAGAAATATAAAGGCAAATGAATTATTCTTGGTGCGAAAGATAATGAAGCAGATCATTTATATTAGTAATTGAAGAACCAGAAAATGATGGATCATCTCCATGAATATCATCAGGCAGGAGGCAGAGGCAGGGGGATCACTGTGAGTTTGTGAGCTTTCTTTTCTATCACAGTTGGCTAGCTGACAAGGACTAATGTTCCATAAATCTCCTGCACCTGGAAAACTTTCATTTCTTCAAAGACTCCATTGTATCCCTAGAACTTCATAGGTTGCAGAGGTCAATTCTTTTTGCCTTTTATTTATTTTCTTTATGCTCCTTTCTATATTAGTTAATTCAGAGTAGACTATGAGATTGAAACTCTGCCACTGAGGATCACCAAGTACCTCCTTGCATTTGGAACTAAAAACAGAAGCCATCTAGGCCATATGCACTTCTTGCTATTCTGATTTGAGTCAGGACATACCATTTTACAAAGAAGAAATTGACATGCTGGGCCACATGTGTTTCTGTGTTTGACAGCCTGTGCTATATAACAATATCTATTCTTTTTTAAAGATTATTTTATGTGTATGAGCGAATCCTGCATTTATGTCTGTGTACCATGTGCAGGCCTGGTGCCCTCCGAGTCCAAAGAGAGTGTCAGATGCTCTGGAACTGGAGTTACAGTTGGTTGTGAGCTGCTCTCTGGGTGCTAGGAATTGAATCTGGGTCCTATGAAGAAAAATCCAGGGTTCTCAACTGCTCAGACATATCTCCAACCCTGGATTCTTACAAAAAATTGAAATACTTTATGTTCTATTCAAAGGAGTCAATCCATGTGTAGATTTTTCTCAGTATTACTGACATGTATTAAGCATTCCAAGTTTTTGAAAGTATTTTATGAATTGACAGGTTTATGTATTTTGTATGTTTTTCTTGTAAATAAATATATATGAGATTTTTTTTTACACCAGACTGGTCAATCTTTTAACTGCTGGTCAGTGAGTAATAGATATTGAATATTTTGTAAATAAGATAAATTCTTATTTTTATTTCAGATAGTAAAATATTAAGAAAATAGCATGATTGCTTTACCTTTCTAGATTACTTCTACTACATATCCATCCAAATTGTTTGACTTCCCTGGCCACATATGTGGGGAGGGGGAGGTCAAGGTTACTACCACATTTGCATGCTTCTCTCTCTCTGAATGATAATTTTAATGTTATATCTAAGCATTCTGTCCATTGTTTTTTTGAAATTGCTTGGTGTCTCTTGGAGTGTCACTATAAGCCTGTGACAAAGGCACATTTGATGATAAAGTACCCTGATGGATAACAAAAAAAATGCAAGTTATGTGCATTCAATACGTAGAAAATGTCAAACTTTATCTTTTAAATGCTAATAATCAATTCTGAGTGTGGACTCTGATAATTTAAGTACTTAGGATAAAAATAAGATTATGACAAGTTACCTATCAGTACTGTTATTTGTGGTAAAATAAAAAAGGATATACCACTCTTTCTTACCACTCTTTCTTCCTTGTGAAACTAACACATTAATTAGAAGATGAACATGATAACTAATGTGACTTGCTATTTAAAAAAGCTTACACAAATTGGACTCTTTGAAGTCATTCAGAGATGTTCTGTCAGTTCCATTGAATATCAAATTGAAATTTGGAAATGATTCCTTCAGTAGATATTTTCCCCAAACTAGATCCCTATGAACTCCTCTGAGCTCTTCTCCCCAAAGTCCTTGATTCCTTGGGACTATCTAATGAGTCTCAAGTTGAGCGAGAAATGTTTCCCAACTGTGAGACTCAACTACCTTGGTTACCTTTTTTGGTTGACCTCACTCAGCTTTAGTGTCTCTGTTGTAAGAAGATCTGAAGACTGAGAGAAACCCACACAAAGAGGTCGTTTCTGCTGTATGGGTGAGTTCTTCATTTCACACAGGTAGAGGAGCCCTTACACAGATTGACCTTTCTTTTGTTATTGTTTGTTGCCTGAGAGACACATGGTTTGGCAATGTCCCGAGGGTGGATAATCTCTTGGACTTTGAGTATTAATAGTTTGTCTTCCTCCAGGCTCCTCTGCTGTGTCTTTTCTAAGGATCCTTCCCACCTTTATAGCCTTTGCTCTACCACCCTGTGGTGCCCTGGCTTCTCTCTCTGTTTCCCTTGTAATCTTGCTCTGCACACACTACTTTTCCAGAGCCAATTTGTTTCCCAGAATGGAAGAGACTGCTTATCTCAGGGAGAGGAACTTTGCCCCGGGGAGCTGTTCTGGTCAGATAAGCAGACAGCTGCTGATTGGATGGGGACAAGCTTGGCTCTGCTCCCTCTTGGTCTAAACTGAGTCCAGGAACACAGCCATGCAGTGATGTTGGGTTTGGGGAGCAGAGCAGCAGCTCAAGCTGATAGAAGGGAATGTGTGGGGGTGGGATGAACATTTCACGGACTCTAAACGGGAATATATTTTGTTTGAATTGATCATTTTGTCACAGGTGTCTCTCTTTGGCTGCTGCTCTTCAGTATATTCCTAGCAGATTTCTAAAGACCACTAAACAGGCAGTGTATCATGGGCCAGAATTTTGAAAACATCGGTCTCCCTCAGAGAGCCCTCCCACAATACCCTTCTGCAAGCCTCCCAGAATGTCCTTAATACAGTTTGTTCATGAAAATTAGTCCAACTTCTGTTTGGCTATATTTCTGGCATTTCATAGTCAATAGGACCTTTCAAAATGATGAGTTAAATACTTGTGGCTGGTCTTTTTTAAGTGTGCACCAGGAGTTACAATGAAAGAACTATTTGCCCAGTTCTTTGCCACTGAGGGTGATGCATCTGACCCTGCAGCTGTGTGTGATGGTGACCACAGCTGCACAGGACAACCCTTGCCTGCCACAACACTTTTGTTTGTTTGTTTTGTTGTTGTTGTTTGTATGCTTGTTTGGTTTTTTGCATATGTAACTTGGGAACTGAGACCAGCACCATGTCTAGTTGCCTTTCATGGGTTTATGTTTTTTTTTATTTTTCCTATAGTATAATATTACCCTACATACACTAAATGTATTCCATCAATGGCAGGGTTTTCTAATATATCACATTGCCATGCAAATTGGAATCGTTTGGCTATATCCATGGTGCTTAATCCAAAACAAGTGTGTGAGAGTCACCTGGAGACCTTGTTGAGACACTGATTACTGACCTCACTTTCAGGGGTTGGATTGACTCCAGATGTTTTGGGGTCCAAGAGTTTCTAGCACATTCTCATGTCATGCTGGTACCAAACTTTTAAAGTGTCTGGAATTGAGGGAATTGTCTTACCAATGCCCCATCTGAGGAGTATGCCTCTCCATCTCCTCTGTTGTACATTTTGTGGCCTTGCCCTTGCCCCTCTGTCCTGTGCATCATTTTATAAGCAGAGGACACATTTCAGCCTGATTTTATGAATTTATAATCTCTCCTCATCTTCCTCTTCCCTGGTATTTCTGGGATGGTTCACGGTGCTTTATTTTATGGAGATAGTGTCTTTCATGTCTGATAAAGGCAGTTAGTTACACGCTTTGAAGCAGACTGGCTATGTGGACTTGACAGTGACTCCCTCAGCCGGGCTCTCTGATCTAAGCGAACCCTCTAAATGCAGGCTCATGACTATCAGTCTAGATCTGTATGTTGCAAAGTTTAGGCAGCAAATGGAGATTGTAAGTCTGGCTTGGCACTTAAAGCCTTTGCTGTCTTACTGTGGATTGTTGTGTGAAAACTGCACACTGATTTACTTAATTTTTTTAAAAATCTCCTTGCATAGTCTCGAGAAGGCCTAATAAAAGTCACTTCCTTTATACTGGGGCTGTGGACGCTGATGTTTGCACAGATGATCTACTTTTAACAGTTTTGAGCTGCATCCTAGGCCCTTGTCATTTGTAAAGATAATTACTGGCTACATGTAACTTACAGACTATGATGGCAAGGACTTGAGGATGGGTCACAATTAAACTCCTAAAAGAGTCATAGCAATCTTCTTAATTACACTTTTAAAATCTTTGAAATACATTGTTCACATGTTTGAAGATGTCATGTTGAAATCAATATTGTTTAATTATATTATTGCTTAATTAATAAATGCAAAAAAATCAATTAAAAATCTTGACTATATTATGCCTTTAAGGCCCACATTTAATCCATGTAGTAAATAAGTAATATTAACATAATGATGGGAAATGGAAGCCCTAAGAGAATGTGGGAAATTGGAAATTTAGTGTCTTAGAAGAAGTTTTCACAATAAAAGAATGTTGAAAGTGTCAGCAGAAATCTGAGTTTCTCTCTCCTCAGTCTCTATACACATAATAAGTAAATGAAGGTCTCTGGGTTCTAGTGGCAAAACAGTATAATAATATTCTCTCAACTTTATTGAGGTATAATTGGTGAAAAAAGTTGTACTAGTACATATTTAAGTTGTAAATCATCATGATTTGATATATGCAAATTTCCTTTAAAATGATTTCTACAATCAGGCCAATGAATATATCTGTTGTTTCATAGTTTCTGTACATGAGGTTAAAATATTCATGGTCTGTTCTCTTAGTAAGTTTCAAGTATATAGGAAAATATGATTTAGTAAGAAACACTCTGCTCAAGGAATTATCTACCTTGGATATGTCAACTTTCACCCTTTACCAAAATCTTCCTGTTTTCCCATTTCTTCTTTTCTTAGGCATGATAATATCTGAAAAGCTAAAGCATTTATTTAGGATTGTCTAGCTTCTGATCCTCTACATTTCAGTTCAGATTTATCTTCTTTACAAAGACTTTTAAGAAAACAGCTCTTGAAACAGTTCTTATAACAACCCTTGTGGGGCTTTTCCTAAAAGAGAAGTATAGTGTAAATAGAAATAAAACTCAGTGAGTACCTCCAATGTAACCCACTCACATATTTATACACATATATGCTCATACATAGCATATATACACACCACACACATAAACACATAAGTATTTATACACATCACATGCATACACACATACATATATATGCATAAGCATATATACACACCATATAACATATGCATGCTACATTCTTACACATAAACATATACACACATATGTACACACAACATAACATACACATACAGACATACATATATATCTTAGTTAGAGTTTCTATTGCTGTGGTGAAACACTATGACCATAGACAATTTGGGGAGGAAAGCATTTATTTCAGCTGACAACCCCCAGGTCACACTCCATCACTGAATGAAGTCAGGACAGGAACTCAAGGCAGGAATTGAAGCAGAAGCCATGGAAGAATGCTGCTACTGGCTTGTTCCCATGGCTTGTTCGTGCAGTCTTTGTACAGCACCAGCCCAGGGCTGGCCCCACCCACAGTGAACTGTGCTCTCCCCCACCAACCATCAATCAAGAAAATGCCATACAGACTGGCCTATAGGCATAGTCTCTGAAGTATTTTCTTAATTAAGGTTTCTTCCCAGATAACCCTAGCTTGTGTAAAGCATCATAAAAACTACCCAGAACAATGTACATACACAACAGACATACATACACCCCTCTACAAACACACACACACGCACACACACACACACACACATACACATACATATGAAAATACACCCACATACACTTACATACACAACACACAGATTCACACAGATCCATATGCAGCACACTCATACAAACACATATACAAACATATGCGCACACCACATCTCTATACATATACATACATACACATATTCCAACATCTTTAGTTATGAGAAAACATCCTGCATAATGTCTAGACAGGAACTTTTGTACTTCATGAACATTGCAGAGTGGACTTATAAGGACCAATGTTTTACTAGTGGATACAACATCATGGGGCCAACATTGCACTTGTGATAAGTCCTGAATAAAATGCAATTTGCGGCATATTACAAGCACACCACACACACACACACACACACACACACACACACACACACACAAAAAAAAACATACACACCAATCTTGCAGTTAGTTGTCAAACACCCCATCCAGTCACGTCGCATTATGCCCACTTTGCCGATGATGATAACAACAGAATGGAGATATTAATCAGTTAACCTATGGTTTCCCATATGTATGCCATTTTACATAATTGTCTATGGGAAGTGTAGCATAGACTAAACACTCAAAGGGCCAGGCCCTTGCTTAGCGTGATGAATAGAGGCAAACACAGCCCGTTGTCTCTGCAGACTTCATCTCTTGTTCCCTAACCACACTGTCTACCCTTTTTTTTGGTTTGTGTCTACCACTTAAATACATGACTTTCCTCTGAGTATTTTGTGAGTGACTTTAAATAATTATGTTTTATAAATATTTGACCAGAGAAGAGTCCCTTGCCGTTGTTCTTGCTGTCATCTTCTTCCCCAATTTGTCATCGCACCAATAGCGTCTTCCCAAGGTTCCTTGGTATTTCTTCCAGCGTGGATTTATCCCGGCTTGAGGATTTGTTGCTTGCTGTTTTCTACAATACTCTCGCTTGATGCATTGTCTTTTATACACTTGTTTTCCCCCTGATGAGCCCAAAATTTATGTCTTAAGCCATGACCTCTCCCCTAAGTTTCAGGATTCCAGTGAAATATCTAATAACCCACTGTGAGCTTCAGCCTTAAGTTTCACAGGGATAACAATGTTATCTGGTCAGACTGAGTCTCCACAAGGCTGTTTAAACCACTTTAATCCTTCCTTGTTAATGTCACAAGCCTCAGTCATTTGCTTATATGAAAGTACTTGACACAAACTAGAGTCACTTACCTACAGGACCCCTCCAATTGAGGAACTGACTTCATCAGAGTGGCCTATGGGCATTTCTGTGAGATATTTTCTTAATTGCTAAGTGATGAAGGTGGGTCCAGCCCACCATGGGCTGTACCTTCGCTAGACAGGTGGATATGAGCTGCATAAACATGTTAGCTGTGTAAACCAGGAAAGTAAGCTAGTAAGCAGTCGTCTTCATCGTCTCTGCTTCGGTCCTTGCCTCCAGGTTCTCATCTTGAGTTCCTATTGCTGCTTCGCTACATGAAAGACTGTAACCTCTCAGCCACACGAAGCCTGTCCTCCCCCGAGTGGCTTTTGGTCAGTGTTTTATCACTGGTCAGCAACAGGAAGCAAACTAAGACAGAACTATTACCTCAAATCTCTCCTGAGGAATTCTTATCAATCTCACTTCTAAAACAGTCCTCGTAAATGTCTTGTTTCCTCCACAGAGGCTTCTACCACCCTCCGCCAGAAGGATAACTCTTCCTGGACAGACTGCAATTGGCTTCTTAGTTGGTCATGATAATTCTACTGCCACTCTTCAAATCTCTCAGTTCCTTTTTATGCAGAGCACCTGGGGCCTTGCAGGTGCTAGCCAAGTTCTCTACCGTGGAGCTACATGCCCAGCCTTGCCTTGAAGTTTTAACTACACATTTAGTACCATGTCACATGTCTCAAATCTCACAAGTACTTTGGAAGATAAATCAAGTAAAACTTAGATGCTTGATCATTACCTCCCGTGTAAAACTGCGTGATGAGGGTACTACTTTCTTACACAATATGTGATTTTACTCTTCGAAATGTACTGTAGCCACACCAGCCCTCTCTCAAATTCTCCAAACTTACTCATTTCTTCCTTAGCTCTTGGCACTTTTTCTGCATCAACTGGTTTTCTGGTTTGTACGACTAAGTTCTCAATTCAGATTTCCTTCCATTGTGTTCCCCTCTAAGAGACCTTCTGAAATTCCCTTATCTACCCTTAGTTAACTGCAATCATATAAATATGCATTATTTTCTTTGTAGATTATCACAGGTTGGAAGTTATTCTGCAATGTTGCTTTCATTTTAATTTTTGTGTGTACCTCAACTGAAATGTAAGCTACTTTTTGATTGGTTGTCTTATCTGGTTTTATTTTTTTTCCTGTGTGAAAGACTTACAATAGCATAACTAGATAATGAAAGGCAAAATATAAATTGCTTTCAAAGCACAGATTGCATTATGAATGCATAAAAACTACAACAAAGGCTGCCGTTCTCTAATGGGAAGAGTCGATTGTGCAAGGTCATTAAAAAGTAACTCAAACTCCATTATGTTAACAAAAGAAAAAATTCCCACTAATGTAGGGCTGGGAAGTCCGCTAGTAATTAAAACTATAGTGTTTACCCATGTACATAGTCCTTAGAAACCAACCTAGCTTTTTTTCCTTGCAGTAAGCCTATGTCAAATGATCGTCGGCAAATGATAAATATGACTTTTACTTAATGAAATAATGGAGCTACCATATGGCAGTTGGTGGATGTTAAAACATTAAGAGAGATGTCTATGTGGAACTTTTTAATGGAAGATTGAAATGAATAGATTTATTCATTATTAGCCTAATTCACATCATAGTTAACATTAAGAAATTGAAACCTTGTGCTAGTGCCTTCTGATATAATAGCGAATTCAGAAAAAATCCTTCCAGGTAACCATAAAAGTAGAATTGAATTAAGTATCTAGATATAACTGCCAGCTAACAAAATGTATAGAAATGGAGGCACATGCATGGATAAATGACAAAGATATAATCAAGCACATTTTGAATGCAAGGATGCAGTGATACACACTGTGATGGTTTGAAAGAAAATGGACATCAAGAGAGAGGCACTATTAGGAGGTGTGGCCTTGTTGGAGGAAGTGTGTCACCGTGGAGGCAGGCTTTGAGTTCTCATATACGCTCAAGCCACTCCCAGTGAGACTGACTACTTCCTATTGCCTGCTCAAAATGTAGAACTCTCAGCTACCTCTCCAGCACTGTGTCTTCCTGCACATCCACATGTCCTATCATGATGATAATGGACTGAACCTCTAAACTGTAAGCGAGCCACCCCAATTAAATGTTTCCTTTATAAGAGTTGCCATGGTCATGGTGTCTCTTCACAGCAATAGAAACCCGTATTGAGACATACACTAAAATCCAAATAACTCCGTTTTAAAATCTATATTAATTAATGTGAGGAGCATCTAAACATGATGGTGGTGGCCATGGTTGTGGTATGATTTAAGCTGGCAATGAATGAACGGTTACATGAAGAATGTTTGTGTGCCTTTTTGATATAATCAAGAAAGCTATAAACATGAAATGTACGTGTGAGCAGCTACAGGTGTAAAGTGAACACATTGCTTTACAGTGAACACCTTTTTTGAAAGGAAAGAGAGAGTGCACTGTCAAAGAGTGATAAACTTATATTAGGTATATGTCAGAGTTAGCTTCAGCTGTCAACTTGACAGAAGCCTAGAGTCCACTGGGAAGAGGAAACTTTAACTGATTATTTGCCCACATGAGGTTGGCCTATGGCCATGTCTCCTTAGTTGCTAATTGATATGGAAGGGCCTAGCCCAGTGTGGAAGATGCCCTTCTTGGGCAGGTGGTCTTAGGGTGTATAAGAAAGCAGCCAGAGCAAGGCAGAGCAAGTAAGGCAGTAAGTAGCACCCCTCCATGGCCTCTGCTTCAGTTCCTATCTCCAGCTTCCTGCCTTGAGCTCCTACCCTGGCCTCAGTTGATGATGGACTTTCACCTGTAAACTGAAATAAGCCCCCTCCTACCTTAAGTTGGTGTTCATCACAGTAACAGAAAGCAAACTGGGACAGTATACTGACCAGTGACATAATCATTTATTCTCTTTACCATACAGTTACACACAATGCTTAGTACTTACATTCCTCAAGTATAAGTGTGCAGTTGTCTGTACTTCTTACGCCACACTTCTATACAACTGGCTGCCGATGAGGTTAAGTCACAACAGAATCACCACAAACACAGGAGTAACACATTGTGTTGAGATTTTATGGTCACCACAATGTTGCCAGGCAATGGTAATTTTTTGCCTCCATTGTAACTCACAGGACCACCCTTGTATACACAGTCTGCTCTTAACCAAAGCATGACTGAATGTCCATACCCACATATGTGTAATTCACATATGTACATACAAAGCTAGAGTTGTATACACTGCTGTTCCTCACAGTGACATACTGCTCTATTCTTTTGGGCACTCAGACATTTCACATAATTTTCCTACCAAGCATGATGGCACTAAAATTCTGTCCATATAAAATTCTAGAGAATAACTGTAAAGACAATATGGCGAGGTTTACAAAGTTACTCTGAGAATGGTGGGGTTCTGAATTCATCAGATTGTTAGATGTGGTTCCTCAAAGTATGGACTCGCTCTCATAAAATTTCTAGCCACTTATCACAAACACTACTCACTTCAATAATTACAATTATTTGTGGCATCATTTGTCCTAATTTACTAAGCCTTTTAGTGCACATTTAAATATCAGTATTTTAAACTTGTGTCTAGCTTTGTATAAAAACCAGAAAAGTGACTATGCTTTCTCTAAATGCTGATTCATTCTTATTTAATACCGAATCTTCTGATTAAAGTGGTTAAAAAGTCAACAGCCACCTAACCCAGGATACACAAGTTAATTTACATCTAAATATAACATAATTTGGCAATGTTATATAAACGTTTACAAACTATAAAAATATAGATATGGCAATGCTAAACTCAGTGTATACTGAAGTAAACTGTGTCTATGGTAATACACAGGGTGCCAAAGCTAAGCTGTGTATGTGTGACTTGATAGATTTTTGCCACATTTTGAGAAATGGCAGGCCGAGTGAATTTCCTTTTATTTTATTTTTCCTGATCCAAGAGGTGGTAGGCCACAGAATCACAATCTCTTTTCCCTCTCTGATTCCATATTTTCAGCTTCCCTCTGTCTCTAATCTTTTTACTAGGCTCCACCTAGGAAGCAGGAATTACATCTAAGCAGTGCGTAGTTCATTGCAGGGTCTGCAGAATCAAATCTTGAGAAGGGAAAAGTTATAGCAGTTGTCATAACAGCAGTTCATGCTCACCGCGAACTGAATATAAATGCATGATCACCCCTGTGTAATTTTAATGGTTGAGCAATTGTTATGCAAACTTGGTCTTTCTCCTTTGCTTCTTCTTGTATCCACCTAGATTTTAGAAATCAGACAGAGATTCTTCAAAGAATATTATTTATCCAGGATCAGGAGAGAATCGGGAATGCACATGTTTCAGTGAACTACATGTGTATTCAAGGAGACTGAAGCAAGGGGAAGTAAGGAAGACCATGTCAGATGTTTGCACACAGTGGCCACTGGCCACAGTACTGGGTAGCAGAGGAGCGGCGTCATAGAGGATGAGCAGAGCAGAATGTTGTTGGATAGTCACCAGGTGGGGGTTGTGTTTTGTGCAAATGTGTTGTCCTGTCAGTCTTTTGTGATATTATCAAGTGATCATGTGAGGTCCCTTTGCAGGCTCTCTAGTTTTGTTGAGAGTAGACGCAAGAGACTTGGTTCTCATTATAACAATGTCTCCACAGACAATCTTTTCTTGTTACAACCGTTCAGAAGCCACATCTAGATTCCATCCATACTCACGACCTTTTGCTGTAGTGTTTATCCTCGGAGGAGGAAAAACCTTAATATTTGAGTAAACTGTCTCAAATTCCCAAGACGAGTCCAGATGTTTGACACCCACTAGAATTAATTTTCAGGTACAAAGGTAGAGGAAAATGAATGCTCCTTCCTAGCAAATAACTTCAGTTTGGGGTGGGGTGTTCCACAAATCACCATCATTTTATTATTTATTTGCTTATCTTTACTTTTGAGATTATAATTGCATTTCTTCCTTTTACTTTGAGATCATGATATAATTTTACTTTTAAGTAATACAGTATTTTTAGCAATAAGATACTCAAAATTTATTTTTTAATTAATTTGAGTAATCAAATACTCAAAAATACTTTTGAGTAGTAAAAATAATATAATGTTACTTTTGAGATGATAATTACATTTCTCCCATTTCTCTTTATGGTCTCTTGTTCCATTACTTTTTCTTGCATGAGTATGTGTATGTGTATATGTATTTGATGTATGTATATACATACATATGAGTGTGTATACACACACACACACACACACACACACATATATTCCCAAATATAAGTTTCTTGGTTGATATAATGTTACTTGTATAAACTTTTTCAGGGCTGAGCATTTGGTATTGGATCATGGATTTCTGTGCTCTTTCCAGAGGAAGACTGTTTCTCATGACTCAACTGAAAGTTATTTTGATTTGCTTCAGGGAATGTATACAATTTAGAACCCGTCAAAGGACCATGAGCACAGGTCGATGCCAGGGAGGGTTTTTCAAACAGAACTTCCAGAGTATGATGAGCCCAGTGACATGGATGTGTGAGGATATCCACAGAAACTGCCAACCAGAGAAGTTCGTCTGAGCTTCAGTGACCTGCACCATCAGGTTGTTCTTCCTGACAGCATTCTGAGGGGGAGAAGACAGAACAGGTGGGCTCACGAAGTCTTGCACAAGCTGTGTCTTATGCCAAGCAATTTTATGAAGAAGTTCTTATATACTAAGTGTGGGGGTCAGGGGATGGGACTAAGTCAACAGAAACTATCACGCGATGGGAATAAATCAATAGGAAGCTAATCAAGCCACATTGCAGCATGGGGGACACATGACATCTCAAGGGTACCAGACACTGAGCACCCAGTAGCCTTGGGGCTGATGATTTACTGGGAAAACCAGTCTCTAGCTGTGGTGTGGCTCAGCCCTAGGACATACCTTTAATCTAAGAGCTTTCTGTTTGAATATTGTAAACAGGATTAAATAAAGTCAACCATAGGTCAAGAGGTGGAACAAACAACCAGTTGACAGGAAGTGAAGGTAGGCTTTAAAAAAAAGAAAAATGGAGACTAAGAGGGAATCAGGAGGATGGATAGAGAGAGGCACACAGAAAGTAGAAGAGCGGGGCATTCAGCTTGAGGCACTGGTTTGAGATGGCCTATGAGAAAGGAGGTTTCTGGGATGTTGGCAGAGGAGGAAGGTCAGTTGGGTGCTTTCTTTGCCTCTCTGAGCTAGCAGGATTTCACGCCAGTTTCAGGATCCCAAGTCTTTAGTGGTAAAATCAAACAATTGAGATTTTGTTAAAAACAACAAGCAGTTGCTTAATG
>CABHPH010132161.1:13175-25682 GCA_902168325.1 Peromyscus nudipes | reverse complement strand
TATAAGGTGGGGCCAAGACAGGAGCCCTTAAGACCTGAGATCCAGATGTGCCGGCTCTCTTGGTTCCTGGATCCTGGATGCTGGAGGTAGACCGAGCAGAGTTCTCCAGAGAACACCTCTGGACTGCGCTACACCTTTCCTGGACCCTGTAACCTATCCCTTTACTTGTAAGTTATCCCACAAAATAAGCCTCCCTTTTAACTATGTGGAGTTGCCTTAATACTAAAACCAATACTAAGATTTCTCTCATAAACTCTGTACTAGGTCCTGGGAGATGTTGTCCCACAATTGTAAAGCATCATCTCCATAGGGAGGCTTTAGCTACAACTTGAACAGGCTGTTCTGACACTTAAGTGATTGTCAGCTTTGGTGATGAGCTATGACATGTGACCAGTGAATACCAGGGTCATGAGCACACTGAACCTCCTCTGTTATAAAGTATACCTCTTGTTGGGGGTGGGGCATATGTGTGTGGGCATGCATGCACATGTGTGTAGCTGAGTGTAAAGACCCAAGGTCAACCTCCAGTGTTATTCCTCAGGTACCGTCCATCTTGATTTTTTAAAATTGTCTTTCCTTAGCCTAGAGCTCACTGATTCAGCCAGGCTGGTTTGTCAGAGAGCCCCAGAGATCCAGACAATCCTTTGTCTGCTCTGGGATTACAAGCACGTGCCTCCATGACCAGCTTTTTTACATGAGTTCTGGGCATTGAACTCGGGTCACTGCTTCTACAATGATGGCCTAACCAGCAGAGCCATTGCCCCAGCCTACAGTGGTTCTCTTGAGCTGACGTAGCTCTGGGTTCTATGCTACGGAGCAAACTCTCCATTAGCTCCTGGATAATAGTATTGTCTGAGGCCCCACAGGCAGTAATAGCAAACCCATACAGGAATATGTATCTATTCCTGTCAAAATAAATTGCCAGCCTGCTACTTTCCAGTAAAGTATTTAATATAGTCAACTTGGCACCAGTGAACAGGATACCCTTGAGTGGAGGTGTCATACTGGAGACTTGGTCCTGGTGAACAGGCGATACCCTTGAGTGGATGTGTCATACTGGAGACTTGGTACCAGTGAACAGGATACCCTTGAGTGGAGGTGTCATACTGGAGACTTGGTCCTGGTGAACAGGATACCCTTGAGTGGAGGTGTCATACTGGAGACTCGGTACTGGTACTGTTGCGCAGGTTAGAGGTTTAGTGTCCATAGCACCTGTATCAAACTTGGTTAGTGGAACCATGCTATTGGACCGGTCATGACCCTCTCTTGCTGCTGTGGCCGCATCACTCATGTCCATCATCATAGCACTGGGGAGGTTCGGGACAGAAGCTGGTTGTGTCAAATAACCATTTGACAAATAAACAAGTCACTTTGTTTATGGTACTTTGGCTCATCTCTTGTGGTAAGTGGTTTTCACTAAGCATTAATGTTCCTGACAAGATCCCTGCACGGTATACCTATAGTGGTATTCTATTTGTACTGAAATGTGATTTTATTTGTATGTTAATAAATAAAGTTGCCTAGAGGTCAGAGCTATTAGCAAGCCATAGCGAAAGCCAGGGCGGTGGTGGTCCACGCCTTTAATCCCAGCACTTGGTAAGGGGCGGTGGTGGTCCACGCCTTTAATCCCAGCACTTGGTAAGGGGCGATGGTGGTCCACGCCTTTAATCTCAATACCAACTATGGAAAACTTGGACAGTGACAGACGACAGTGACGAGGCAGTCACGTGGTTGGGTTTACAACCAATGAAAAGGAAGAACAAGGACTCTTTATAAGTCAAACGCACAAGAAGTAACTCCCTCTTTCGGAACTCTCTTGGCGGGAGAAGCTAGCTGGCAGAAAAGCGGGTAAGATTCTTAGCTCTGACCTCTTTGGGCTTTCATCCTTACATTGGCTTTGTGTTTATTATTTAATAAGGCGGTTGGTTACATCTACATATACCCACTCCCAGAGTTCACTCACTCTGCCCTAGAGCCGTTCTCCCCAGTCTCCAGCCTCTCTCTCTCTTTCTAGGAATACGACCACAGCCCCAGCCACTGCCCTCTCCCCACTTGTCATATGTAGCCTGATCTTGGTCCATTTCTCTTTCTGTGCAAAGTTGATGACCTTTAACCAAAGTTCTGCTTTTCAGTCCACCACCACCACCTCAAGGAAGAATTACAATATATCCTCTATCCAGCCTCGGCTTACACTCGTATAGCTACCTATAGTCTAATAGGTGATCTATGAGCCAGATTTTTCCATCTTGTCCTAAGGGATTCCCTATACAATAGGCGTGAGCTGAGGGGAACTTGTGGGTGGAATTGTAGAGAGCGACCTGCTTGTGCAAGCTGGCTTGTCCTCTCTGATCCTGCTCCAGCTTGATCCCCGACTGACCCTTCCATCACGTGATGGCTTGCTGCTAAACCACATAACCCATGACGGAACCTGTTCCTATGGACGTGTTCTGGCCACATGATCACTTAACGTCCTATAGTCTGGCAGGGCTCATTAGCATGTGCTGCTCCTTGACTAGGAGGGTAGTTCCCACTTAGCTAAAACCTCTAAATTTCCTTTAAGACAGGAGTATCAATTCCCTTTCCTTCTACTTCTGGTTTGTATAAGCCATGCAGTGTAACCACACAAGCCAAATGTAATGATTGGATTCCTTGGAGGGAACTATCCGTACATTTTGGCTGCTTTAGCAAATTACTATAAACCAGGTGGTTTATAAAAATCAAACCTGTATTTAGATTGTGGAAAGTCCACAATTAAGGGGGCAACAAATGCAGCTTCCAGTGAAGGTTTAGTCTCCAGACCATGGATGAAGCCTTGTTGCTGTGTTCTCTTTTACGAGAGTCCCAATCCCACTCAGGAGGACTCCACCCTCTGACCTAATCAGTGGCAGTGTGGTAGAAGACACAGCCCAGAACTGCCACCAGCAGCCCAAGGGATACCTTTCCCTTTGGGGGCCTCCACAGAGTGTCCTTGACAATGCCAGGAAAAAGAATTTCAGAGTGAGTGAGAGCAAAGGAAAGTCGGTGAATTTTAAGATTAAGAGGGAAGGCTGGAAAGATGGCTCACAGCTCAGGCTGCTGCCTGCTCTTCCAGAGCACCCAACTTCAGCGACAGCACCTACATTGAGTAGTTCACAACCTGTAACTCAAGGTCCCTGAGATCCGAAGCTTCTTCTGGCCTTCAAGGGTGCCTCCACACATGTTACACACACACACACACACACACACACACACACACACACACACGAATAAAAATAAAAAATAAGAGTAGGCCGGGCGGTGGTGGCACACGCCTTTAATCCCAGCACTCGGGAGGCAGAGCCAGGCGGATCTCTGTGAGTTCGAGGCCAGCCTGGGCTACCAAGTGAGTTCCAGGAAAGGTGCAAAGCTACACAGAGAAACCCTGTCTCGAAAAATCAAAAAAAAAAAAAAGAGTAAAGGAGAGTATGTGCTTCAGATAAAAGTGTAGGTGTTAAAGAAAGACACGTCTATGTTCACAATGATGGGAGATAGACAGACACACACATATAGACATATATATATATACATATATATATAATATCACATATGTGATACTGTGATCTTTCAAATTATATTACTCAAAGGATGTAAAGCTTGAAGATGAAGAAAAATTTAAATTTTAAGTAGAGTTTACCAATTAAATAAAATTATATGAGTTAGTTGGCTTATGTTTTCCTACCTTTAATTTTCTTCAGTAAATGCAATTGTAAGGTGGTTTCTTACGGTGAAGCTTTAGCCTCAGGGGTGAGAAAGGGGTGTTGCTGGAGTAAAACACGAGGTTACAAACATCCCAGCCCTAGGTAAGCATGGCTCGTTTGTTGTTTAACACCTGTCCTTGAGTTGTCTTGGGAAACAGGCATTCCCCGTGAAGACGTTTGTGGCTTTACCAGTAGTGTTGAAACTTCTGTCATTATCAAAGGCAAAGCACATCCCCGGTGGGGGCTTCTTTCTCTCCTCACCCCTCCTTCATGTCTTCTGCCTTTCTATCTTACCTTAGTATCATCTTTTTACTTTTATGTATGTGCATGTGATATGTGTGGGTTGTATGCATACATGTGCCCATGAGTGCAGATACATGTGTCCATGTACACACACATGTGGAGGCCAGTTGAAGATTCTGATGCCTCTCTCTACTGGGTTCCCTTGAGACAGTCTCTCACGGAAGCTGGAGCTAGGGAGGTAAACAGAAAAGCCCAGCAGTTAGTTGTTCTGTCTCTGCCTCACAAAGCCTTGGGGTTGCACACATGTGTGGCCAAACCTAGCTTTTTTGTATGTGGGTGCTAAGGGTTGGAACTCAGGTCCTCACGCTGGTGAAGCAAGTTCCATCCTCCCAACCCAGCTCCACCTTTAAAACAATTGCACCGGAAATTCGATTGCAGCATAGGAATGGTGGAGTAACACAAGTGTTCAGACCATAGCAGGAACAGTTACACCTAAGAATCAGTGGTCCACCCAGCCACTCCTCTAGAGCAGTGTCCAGGCAGCCAGCTGTCTGTCATTCCTTACATTTTTTTTTTTGAATGCTTGCTTGTACTTCTTGCTTACTCAGATAACATTATTTTCCTTCTCAGGTCTTTGATGGGGTTGAAGACTAGATAGATACAGTTATAATCCTTGCATATTTTAGCTAAGAGCATTTCAGGTACAAGACTTAGATTCTTCAGAATAGGACAGCTATTAGAGTAATCTCTGTAACTTGCCATTGTCCTGGACATTTAGTATGTGTCTCTTGCTTGATGTTGTTCTTGTTGGTTGTAGTTCCATTTTTGTTTATGCTATTACCTTTTCTTTCTTCTAGACAATACTTGATAATTGTTCTTATTGTATATAACTTTGTATTAGATTTAGAACCTTCTTATTTGGCCAAAAGGGGGAAATGTTGTGGGAATTCATTCCATTCAACCAATGACTTTTGGGGTATCTGACCCGATGGGCATGGTCTTGTCTGCATACATGACCACTTAAGAGGAGAGAAAGAGGGGCCAGTGCTCTCTCTTGGGTAGCGAGGACCAGGTCACGCTGCATGGAGCAGCTTGCAGTGGATTCTGATCACCCTTGGGCTGAATGGAGGACAACAGCTAGATAAGCGGTGGTGTTTATTCCATTCCGTGTCTGTGAGTGTATTACCCCCATTTTATATCTTTTTTTTTAATATTTTATATATTTTTTTAAAGATTTATTTATTTATTTATTATGTATGCAGCATGTATGACCAGAAGAGGGCACCAGACCTTATTATAGATGGTTGTGAGCCACCATGTGGTTGCTGGGAATTGAACTCAGGACCTCTGGAAGAGCAGTCAGTGCTCTTAACCTCTAAGCCATTTCTCCAGCCCCCATTTTATATCTTAAAACATTCCTGAGATCCTTCAACAGACTCCTGTGGGTTCTCATAATGGAGCAGTGGTTCTCAACCTATGGGTTGTGACGCCTTTGAAGTCAAAGAACCCTTTCACAGGGGTCCCCTAAGACCATAAGAAAGCATAGATATTTACATTACAATTTATAACAGTAGCAAAATTACAATTATGAAGTAGCAATGAAATAATTTTATGATTGGGAGTCACCACATCATGAGGAACTATCTTAAAGGGTCACAGCATTTGGGAGGTTGAGAACCACTGTTCCAGAGGCTAGCTCAATAGATACTGTACCTCAACTGTACTATTTTGAGTTTCCCTAATATTCCTTTGAGGTTAGTCTCTTGGCTAATACAAAGAAATGTTCCAAAATCAAGTTTTATGAAACTGATGTGTTTACCATAAGGAGATTATTGAGGTGGCCTTGCATTATCTGAAGCAGCTCCATTCTGTCTGCAATGGCTGAACCTGTCATATGCCACTGGAGAATGTCTGGTGCTCCTTTGCCCTGGCTGCTGCTGTGGAGCTCAGAGTCATGCTGGGTCACCTACCTCCATTTTCTGCTCTCCCTCTCTCCCGGCTGCATATTATTAGTTTTCTATTTTCAGTTTCTCTTTCTTCCATTTTCTCTACCTCTTACTTTGTTTTTACCCTGTTTTTTTCCTATGTGTTTACATAAAAAGGCATTCAATACTGTCTGGCAAGGATAAAAAAGCAAATGTAAATAGAACACAATGCAAGATGTCACGGGGAGCACTCAGAAAAGTTCCAAGCAGCTTCTTAACCAGAGGAAAGAGCGGGAACCTGGCACACTGTCTGTGCTCAGCTGGTTCTTTTCAGTTCTGGTGTTTGAAGTGATTACTTATGTGGTTCTATCATTAAATAAAATTCAGGACTCAAACAACTGCCATAACTATACAAATGACAGAGACATCTGCCTGCCTGGACAGTCACCCAAAGTTCCTATGCAACGTTGGGGAATCCATCTTTGGCCTACAGACATTGGGGCATCCATCTTTGGCCTACAGACCTAGAATATGTGACAGACTATTTTGTGAAGCAGGATTTTGAAGGACAGTCCTACCTTGTCTTGACAAAGTTTGCAAGTCACCTTCTTTTGTGTCCTGCTTGTCCAGTTTGGACAGCATGCTGTCAGCAGTGGAGGCAAGGGCAGTTTCTTGCCCAGTGGCTAGCTTTGCCACAATGAAAGCAAACTCCATATGGAGGTTCTTTGATGCCCATTATCCTTTTTTGAAGTAAATTGGTGCTGCCACAAACAGATATGTCTCACTGTCATGAAAAGCCTTATGTTATTACAACATCTTAAATGGCATATTCTGTAGATCTCTGAAGTGTTTGAAGACCATCTATCTATCTAAAATATATTTCTGTTTGACCTTGAAAACATACCTAACATGGCCACATTGATTGTTAGATGACTAACTACTAACCTGTATTTCTTAATTATCCTAAATAGTTTGTAATAATAACTTTCAAGGACAAGAAATTTACATTACATTTTTAAAAGCGCTGATGCAGCCACTTTAGAATGGGTATTGACTCAACCACATGACTATCATGTTCCCCTCAAAGGTGTGCCAGACCTACCCCCAGGACACAGGGCTGCCCTCAACTGTCAGATAACCTGGAACTCTACATCTCCTGTGTCTCTCTGTCCATGTCTTGCTACTTTGAATGGAACAATGTGACTCTGAGGAACTTTGCCAAATACTTTTTCCATCGATCTTGTGAGGAGAGGGAACAGGCTGAGAAACTGATCTAAGTTGTAGTACCAACAAGGTGGCCAAATCTTCCTGCAGGATATCAAGAATCCACACCAAAGCCAGGCAGTGGTGTGTGCCTTTAATTCCTTCACTCAGGAATCAGAGGCAGGTGGATCTTTGAGTTCAAGGACAGCCTGGTCTACAGAGTGACTTCCAGGACAAAGAAACCCTGTCTCAAAAAACCAACCAAACAAACAAAAAACAAAAACAAACAAACAAAGAATCCAGATGTCTGGGAAAGCATGCTGAAACAGAGTATGCCTCACACTTGGAAAAGAGTGTGAACCAGTCACTCCTGGAATGCACAGAGGCCACTGACAAAAATGTCTGCACTGGGATGCCTTACCAAACAAGCGGGTGAAATCCATCAAAGAGCACAGTGACCGTGTAACCAACTTGTTGAATATGGGAGCTCCCAAATCTGTCTTGGTGGAATAGCTTTTTGACAAACACACCCTGGAACACATCCAAAGCATCCACTTGAGTTCTAAATGGAGAAATTTGGTACAAATAAAAAAAGGAGAACGGGCATCCACCAGGAACATTAATTACCTCATGGAGAATGGGCTGTGCCTGCCTGTCACCCGTCACGGAACATCTGTCTGTTTCAGACTCAGCATGTACCCTTTTGCCATACTTCAGTTTGTGCATCATATGACACCTGGCCAGAACCCACTACTATATCTGTCCCTTGAGTGGAGGGGACAGGGTCCTGCTGCCGCAGCACAGGCTTGGGTACACACCACTTCCCCTGCATTGGCCGCCAGTAGTAGCCCACTGGCCATGGAGAACCAAGTCCTCCCGTGAGTCTGTCCTACTTTGTCTGTGAGTAAAATGACATTCTTACCCAGAGACTGACCGCATGGCTTTTCTAAGATGAGATGGTAGATATTCAGTGACCCAGATGACAGGCACCAGGTGACTCTTGCTGATTGGGTTTTATCTACGGTCTTAAGGCTGTCAAGTGGAGAGCAAGTGAGTCCCTTCTGACACTAAGCCAGCACTTGCATATGAACTGGTGAGTTAATACAGTGGGAGAGCAGGGCTCTGCTACCCCAGGTTCAAATCCCTGCTATGATCACAAGGTTCGCACCCACCAAGGGTTTCCATTTTTTCACTAGAAATAACTTTTGCCTAGAATAAGAAGGAGAATTAGTCTGAGGCACGTTCAAATGTCAGCACATGGTGGACCTTGGTTAGTGTGGGTTATTTCTGATCCTTTGTTCCTGCTCTTCCGATCTCACCATCTATCAGGAATCTTCCAGTGGAAACAAAGACAGAAACCACTGCAAGTGATTTAAACAAGAAATCCATGGTCTTGGTGACACTATTGTCTGTTCTGTCACCGAGATTTTCTTCCCATGTCACAAACTGGTTGCACCAATCTTGGGCCTCATATTCATGTAAGACCATCTCTTCCTGCACAGATCTCCAAATCAAGGAAACTTCTCAGAAGCACATCCACATAGGCCCACACCACCACCACCACCCAGAACAGCTTCCCTTCTGTCTCAGAAATCAGAATCTGACACATGTCCACAATTAAACCATGTACAATTACAAGACCAGAGAAGGCTTTGGACAACCAGAGTCATAGACCCTGCCTGTCTTAGTTAGGGTTTTCATTGCTGTGAAGAGACACCATGACCACAGAAACTCTTATAAAGAAAACATTTATTGGATTACAGTTTCAGGGGTTTAGTTCATCATCATCATGATGGGGAAACATGGCAGCGTGCAGGCAGATCTGGTGCTGGAGTTGAGTACTACATTTGGCAGGCAACAGGAAGTTGAATGAGACCCTGGACGGTATCCTGAGCATAGGAAACCTCAAAGCCTGCCCCTACAGTGACATACTTCCTCTAACAAGGCCATACCCAAACTCCAACAAAGCCACACCTCCTATAGTGCCACTCCCTATGAGATTATAGGGGCCAGTTACATTCAAACTACCACATTCCATTCGCTGGCCCCCGTAAGCTTATAACAATATCATAATGCAAACTGCATTTAGGCCAACTTCAGAAATCCCCATAGTCAATAACAGTTCTAAACTTGTTTCAAAGTCCAAAGTCTCTTCTGAGACTCATGCAATCTCTTAACTGCAATCCCCTATAAAATCAAGATCAAAAAGCAGATCACATACTTCCAACATATAATGGCACAGGATATACATTACCATTTCAAATGTGGGGAAGGGATCATAGTGAGGAAATACTGGACCAAAGCAAGACTGAAAACTAGCTGGGCAAACTCCAAACTTTGAATCTCCGTGTCTGATGTCAAAATGCTCTTCAGATCTCTGGCTCTGTTCAAGTTTGACTGAAAGAATACTTCTTTCTCTTGGGCTGGTTCCATTCCCTATTAGTAGCTCTCCTCAGCAGGTGTCCCACAGCTCTGGCATCTCTAATATCTTGGGTTCTCCAAGACAATCTAGGCTTCAACTTCACAGCGTCACACAATGGCCTCCCTACTAGGCTTCCATTCAGGGACACCCCTGACACATGCCTGGCCTCTGTGACTTTCTTTAGGCACAGAGGCAAATGCCATAAGCCATTTCTTCTATCCTTAACTCTAAAGCCAGAACCACATAGCCAAAGCTGCCAAGTTCTACTGCTTGCTGGGGCTGGAACATCATCCTCTTGTTCAATTACATCTTCACCAGCTTTCTATCCTTCACTGCCTGAGCTTGTCTGTCCTGAAACTTGCTGTGTAGACCAGGCTAGCCTCAAACTCTGAGATCACCAGCCTCTGCCTTCCCAATGCTGGGGTTAAAGGTGTGCTAATTACATTCCGAGTACCACACTGCCTTTGTTTATTTCCTGTTTCTGTAACAAAATACCTAAGACTGAGTACTTTATAAAGAGCTGAGATTTATTTGGCTCACAGTCCTGGAGTCTGGAAAGTCCAAGAGCATGGTGCCTCCATCAGCCCAAAGTCTTGTGGTAAGGACCTTCCTGCCTCATCACATCATGGTAGAGGTTATCTGTTGGGTAGCCTGCCCTCCACTCACGCCCCACACCTCCCCCCATGATTTGAAACATTCCATCCTAGAGGTGAGTTCCATAGGTCATGAAATTTTAAAACATTCTCTCCAAGAAGGAGGTGTGAGGTTCATGAGACTCAGTAAGTCAATAAACCTCGGAAAAAACTAAAACAAACAAGACTCACAAGGCCTCTCCACAAAGTTCTAAAAATAGTAAATGGTTACTAGGGACAAGAAGGGAAGAGCCTCATATGGATAAGGAAGTGGGCGGGTATGGACTTCCTTCCATGTTAGGCTCAGTGTCGGTCACTGATAAATTTTGGGGTGAGCTATTTTAGAAAAATTTGTCTGACGGTGACCCTGACAGTTTTGTTTTCTCTGGGGACTGTTTTATGAAGATGAACTTAGCCAGGTGTGTAGGATGGTGCATTAAGTACCCACAGAGACCAAAAATAATCCCATCAGCCAGGTGCAGGGTTGCTGTGTGAGTCCCATTTTTCCAGAGACTGGCAAGGATCCCGTCAGCACCCTGGCCAGAGGCTGCCAAGGAAACACTTCCACGGGCAGCCTGTGGTGGTAGAAGTGAAAGGATATTTATAGCCAAACAGGATCAATTGCAGGTCCAGCCCTATCGGTTATTAGCAAGCCACTCCATTTCTCAGGGCCTCAGTCTTCTCTGTGGAATGGGATGAGACCCATCTCCCAGGCTTTTCACAAGGAAGCCGGCTAGCTCTTAAGTACCAATATTAAATGACTGTCCTTCCCTTTCTCCATGCGCCCGTCCAACCTGCAGGCAGAGTTCTGCTGCTTGCCTTATGTAACAGTAACCATAGCAAAGTGAAAGTTTGTGTTGTCCATAGAGGGATCTAAGACAAGGGGAAGGGTTGAGTCTTTCTTGATTTAAAAAAAATATATTAAAAAGTTGTCAAAGCGAAATGGATCAAAGGCCTGAAACTCTGAAACTGCTAGGAGAAAAACACCAGATACAGGCTGGGACTTCCTGAAAAGGACTCCATTAGCCTAACAGCTAATAGCAAGAATTGACAAATAGGAATTCACAAAAGAGTTATATTTCCATTTTCAGGATTCGCTTTTATTTGTACTTGTATTTTTAACAACTTTACAATGAAATATTCATCACAAATGCAGTTGAGAAGAGGGAGGGAGACTCAAAGAGGGCAATGGGAGAATGAATGAATGAAGGAGGGAGACATGGACAGGGTGATGAGAGAATGAATGAATGAAGGAGGGAGATGCAAAGAGGGCAATGAGAGAATGAAGGAAGGAAGGAGATGCAAAGAGGGGGAAGAGAATGAATGAATGAAGGAGGGAGACACAGACAGGGCGATGAGAGAATGAAGGAATGGCTCCCACCGGGCTGGAGGGTAGGACATCCACCTTTTTACCTTTACATTGAAATCCCTCTAATTTCTTTACTTTTACACACTGAAAACAACATTTTTTATTTAAAAATGGCCCTTCCACTGCTAATTACCCCAAGCCCAGTCCAAGAGGCAGCGGTCTGTATGAGGGAGTGGACAGCTGTGCAGCATACGGACACGAAAAGGGTGTTATTACAATAATAAAATAAAATAAGGTGCCATGTCTGCTCCAAAAGGAAACCCACTGCTCATGCGATCAAAAGGTTTCTTTCAAAAACTTTCCCACCAACACTACTAAAAAGGAGGGGGAGACACCCACAAATTTTTGGGAAAGAACAAAAGAGAAAAGGAATGGGAAAGACAAGAATAAAAATAGCTATTTGAAAGAATGCTGGGATGGTGGACCAATTCCTCCAAAACTTCGTTTTAAGATACCATGATATTTGTTCTGTACCGAAGGCTGAGCGTCAGCTAATACAAACAAGGCTCCTCCTGGGGCTGCGGGCTTAAATGTGTGGATGTCGTGTATGGAATTTGGAAAGCGTGTGTGTGTTTGGAGAGATGGATGTATGTAGGACATCAGTGTGGGGGGCGTCCCGGGTGCAGACTCTGTGTGGAGAGCCTATGTGAATGGTGTATGCCATGACATGGAAGATCTCATTGGTACAGTGTGGAGACCTGTATATGGGAGCTGTGTGTGTGAAGCGTGATGTGAACACGAAAACTCTTTGAAACTTAGGTGAAGTGTGACACAAGTGTGGAGGGCGTCCTGGGTGGGTGTGATCTCTGTGTGTGGAAGCTGTGTGTGTGGTGCAGGATATCAGCGTGGAGGGCGTCCTAGCGTGGAGTGTGGAGAACTGTGTGTGTGGAAGCTGTCTGTGGAGCGTGACATGAGTGTGGAGAGCTCAGAGTGCACGTGGAATTCGGGGCTGTGCGCGTGTGCCCGCGGGGTGAGGCGTGTCAGCGCGGCCGGGGCC
>CABHPH010132160.1:45497-55514 GCA_902168325.1 Peromyscus nudipes | reverse complement strand
GTGTGTGTGTGTGTGTGTGTGTGTGTTGTGTCTGTGAGTTTATGTGCACTATATGCATATAGTTGTCCACAGAATCAGCCAAAAAAGGGCATCTGGTCTCCTGGAGCTAGTTATACACAGTGAGCCACCTGATATGGGTGCTGGGAATCAAACTCAGGTCCTCTGCTAGGGTCATATGGGCTCTTAGCTGCTGAGCTGTCTTTCCAGCCCCCACCCTACTTACTGTAAGAGAGTGATACACGTTTTTACCACTTAAACCATTGCTAGCAAGGTTCACATTGGCCAACACTGCAGCACAGCCACCTTTCCTGAGGGCTAGGGGGCTGTTTGTTGTTATTGGATGTCTTCTCTTTTGATGGTTCTGAGCTGGGTTTCTGAGAGTATGATGCACTATGCCATCCAGTGCCTGTGAGGTAAAGCATGTAGGCATAAGGGACTAAATATGACATGGGCCGTATTCCCTCTTTCACTGGTGCCCAGTATGCTACTGGAAAGAGAAGTCCAGGATCCCAGGGCAGTTTATAAGAAATGAGTGGTGGCCCTCCAGACAGCTGGAAGCAGTAGGTGGCATGAGGCCACAAAGCAGGGCAGCCAGACAGCTAGGAAGGAAAGTGAGGGGTGGCCTCCTCTTTACCAGCAAGAGGTTGCAAGGTCTCAGGTGAGAGGTGGCTCCAGGGGAACACAGAAGGGAAGTGGTGGTGAGGGGCTCATTAGCAGAGCTATTAACACCAGGGACCCAAACAGCAGCATGGCTGGGTCTCTGAAGAGAGGACATCCAGGCTTCCTGTGCTTTTCTCAGGATGCTTGAGGTTCTCAGCACAGACCTGCAGCCAAGCCCTCTGATTCTCAGGCAGATGTCAGGGAAGGGTGTGCGGTTGAAAGCCACTTCCTCAGGTGTGAGATCTGTTAGCTAGGGACTCAGTGTCTCAATGGGGTGCCTGTCTGGAGAAACAGTGAGAGAGAGCCACTACAGGGTATTATGGTCTGAGCAGCCCTGGGTCCTAACAGTGCAGTCCTACGGAGGTCACCTGGAAAGGTTAGGGCACCAATGAGGAGGAGGTACTACAGAAAAAATCTGTAGTGACTGTCACACCCTAACCTGCCTTCAGAGCAGGACCCTGCAGCCTCAGGAGCTACTTGGGAACAAGTCATGTGTGTCGATTTCTCCTCTCACTTCAAAATAAGTGTGTGATGCTGTGGAATAATGTCTTTTGTACACTGGTTTAATAAAATGATTGGCCATTAGCTCAGGCCTACCACTGACTAGCTCTTACATTTAAACTCAGCCCATTTCTGTTAATCTATATGTTCTGTGGCTTTACCTGCATACCATTACATGCTGTTCCCTGCACAGCAGGCCAGCATCTCCTGACTCAGCCTTCCTCTTCCCAGAATTCTCCTTGTCTGCTTATCCCACCTATACTTCCTGCCTGGCTACTGGCCGATCAGTGTTTTATTGAACCAGTGTACAAAAGCATTATCCCACAGCGTTTCCCCTTTTCTGTTTAATTGAAAAGGAAAGTTTTAACTTTAACATAGTAAAATTATATGTAACAAAACAGTTATCAAGCAAGAATTACAGTTACAATATCTAGTCTATTTATATTTGGCAAATTCAAAGAAAATATTCTATTTATCCTGTATTTGTGAGTCTATGGTTTCATATCTAACTTAACTTTTACCATAACCAAGGAAAATTATAACTATCTAGTCTTAAACTACATCAAAGACCCCAGAAGAATGTAATATTACCTAAGTAAATAAGAAGTGCATTGTAAGCAACTTCCAAAAATCTAGAATGACAGAGACAGCTGGCTGCCTGGACAGTCACCTAAAGTTCCTCTGTAATCTTGGAGCATCCATTTTTTTAGCCTACAGGCCTAGAGTCTCTCAGTTGCTTCTCTCTGTCTCCTGTAGAATGTCTGGCAGTTTCTTCTGTGAAGTAGGAACCTGAAGGACCATTTTGTCTTGAAAAGTTCAATGGTCACTTTCCTATGGGTCCTGCGTGTCCAGTCAATACAACATTTTGTCAAGCAGTCCAGGCAAGAACTGTTTCTTGCCCTATTGGCTATTTTTGCCAAGAAGAAGATAAACTCCATATGGAGTGTCTTTGACACCCATCTTTCTCTTTGAAGTAAATCAGTGCTGCCAGGAGCAGACATGTCTCACTGTCCAGAAAGTCTAAGTTTTTAAAACATTTTAAATGCCATATTCTGTAGGTCTTTGAAGATTATCTACCTAATTGAATTATATCTATGTATATTGTTTTACTGTGTTAGTGTTAAAACCTTCCCTTTTTATTTATACACAAAGGGGGAAATGTTGTGGGATATTTTGATCTCACTCTGACACTCCTGAAACTGACAATAAAGTTTACCTTGAATCAGAGTGCTAGAGCTAGCTACTAGCTGACCAAAATTAGCCAGAGAGGCTATGGAGGATGCAGGGCATTTACCCACCAACATCACAGTTCTCCAGAGTTTTCTTGAGTGCAAGCAGCAGGAAATATTAGATAGAAGAATTTAGATTGTGGAGATAATCAGGTAGAAAATAAAGGATAGCCTCGAGAGGATCTGAAACCTATTTCAATGAGCCCTGACTGTCTCTGCCCTAAGGTATTTATAGAAACACCAAGAGGTGGAGCAAAAGACCTCCCCCCCAGCACAGCCAAGTGCAGAACATCTCAGACACCTACACTCAGGCCCGTGGTCCAATCACCCTCTCTATGCAGACCTGCTGGGTAAAGCCATGAGGAACCTGAAAACGGACTCCCATAGGAGGACCCAGGACATATAAAGAGACATGGGAAGTAGTAGGGAGTGGCTTAGAAAGATTCTCAGCCCTTTTAGATCAAGGAATGTTGTTGATTTGTTTTTTACTCTTTTACTCTTTGACTCTTTGGGAGCCTGCCACCCAGCTCCCAAATAAATACTCACAGAGATTTACTATTACTTATAAATAGCTGGCCTTAGCTTGGCTTGTTTCTAGCCAGCTCTTCTTAAATTATCCCATCTACTTTTTGCCTCTGGGCTTTTACCTTTCTCTATTTCTCTATTTATTTCCTTTCCTTCTGATTCCATGTCTGGCTGTGTGGCTGTGTGACTGGCTCCTTCTTTTCTTGCTCCTCCTTGATCTCTCTTCCTTCTTTCCTTCCCAGATTTCTCCTTCCATTTTATTTTCTCTGCCTTCCAGCCCTTCATATCCTTTCTCCTGCCTTGCTATTGGTTGTTCAGCTCTTTATTAGACCAATCAGGTGTTTTAAACAGGCAAAGTAACACAGCCTCACAGAGTTAAACAAATGCAACATAAAAGAATGCAACACATCTTTGCATCATTAAAACAAATGTTCCACAGCATAAACAAATGTAAAACATCTTAAAAATAACATCCCACAATAGAGGAAGGAGAGAGAGAGGAAGTCACTGGTTGCTTCTCTACCACTTCTCTGATCGGTCAGGTTTTTACCCCGATATCTGACTTCCAATTTTACTTAATAATAGAACAATATAAGTAATCGCTTCAATCTCACCTTTGGGATGTCATCACCTGGGGGATGTCACTCAGGCTTGGTTGCCTGTTCTGTCATGTGCAGACCTGATACTATTATGCATCAGCTGTGACCAGTGCCCTGCATGGTGAGATGTTAAGGACATGGAGTAAAACCATTGATAATATTCCACATCTGAAAGAAGAGTCATTTAGAAATGTTTTAGGTACAGCCTACATGTTTCAATCTGCTGCCTTCAAGCGAAAGCATCTACATTCTACCTCACACACACCCCAAAACGTGTGTTCTTTTCTGTATTTCCCAGACAGAACAGTGCTTCTTGTCCATAGAGAGCTATATCATCCTTGAAAACTTCAGCAATTGTTCCTCAAAGTCTTCCTCACTGCTCTCATTCATTATTCAGGGGAAGGGAGATGGGTGGGTCAGAGAATACCAGGCTGGTCTGCAAATCCAATTTCTCATCTATAAAATGATATTAAAGATAGCCACAGTGTGAATCAAAGCAAATGATGTGTACAAAATACTGACAGCGGCATTGTGCCCTAAGAACGTTCCTTAAACAAAAATAACGATGGTGACTTTTCTTTGTGGCAGTGGCGTGTCAGACTGGGAAGGACAGGGAATCGATAAAGGTGAAAATACAGGCAGGTCTTAGGGGAGGCTGGCTGATGACAGTAGGGTGGTTGGCAGGTGGTAGGAGTCAGGAGTGGCACTCACCTCTGACTTTTGAGCAAGAGAGACGGCATCTATGGAGTTAGGGAGCGTTCTTTTTGTTTTGTTTGGGTACTTCAGGAAACTAGAAGGTGTTAATTGCATTTCACATCATCATGGCCTGACAGGAAGCAACTTGAGGGAAAGTTCATTTTGATGTATGATCGGGGATACAAGGCTGCTGTGGTAGAGAAGGCGTGGCCGTAGGTGCCTGCTAGCTCACACCTCAGCAGGTCAAATAGCAGACAAGGGTTGGGGTTTCTTCCTTCTCAGCTCTTTATTCAGCCCAGGACCGCAGACATGGGGTGGTGCCACCCACATTCAGAATGGATCCTCTCTCTCAGTCAGTCCTCTTGGGTAGTGCCCTCACAGACAGGCTCAGAAGTGTGTTTCCTAGGTGACTCCAAAATCCGCTCAGGTGGACAAAGACAATAAGTCTGGGGGACACCCAGGGGTGGATGTCCTAAGACTGTTGGCCATCTAGGTCTGGGGCTGAGGAGAGAGATCTCTGAGTGGGCAGATGGGGGCTCATCATCATGCAGATTTGCCTGAAGTCAGAGAGAAGAGAATGGCAACTATCTGATAATTCACAGGGAAAGAGGCAGCAAGGGCTGAGAAGAGACACCCAGGTAAAGGGAGGGCAAGAGTCAGGGCTAAGGCCAGGTACCTGGACCAGGAGAAACATAGATAATGGCTAGAGGCAAGAAGAAGAGAAAGGTTTTAGGGCTGGGTAGGGTTGATTGTGCCAATCAAAAGGCTGGAGGAAGGTGGCAGATGGAGGCAGGATTGCTCTTGAAGGGAAAAGATGGAACTGAGTGTGGCTGAGGCCCCGGGGAAGGCACATGTGTGGCAGACAGCTGCAGCAGATTTTGGAAAGCTGGCAGGAATTTTGCCTGATGGTTTCCTCCCACCTTTCACATCTGTTCTGTAGCTCTCACAGCAGGATTGGGAGCCTGTGAGTCCAGTTCCCCATTTACACAGTGAAGTTTTCAAGAGGCTCCGTGTGTGATGTCTTCTGATAGCAGCTAATGGGATGTGTGCTTGTCATGGAAACAAGTAGTTAGACTTGTGAGTTAGACTTAAACATGGGTGCTGTGGGATGTCTTTCTGTACGCTGTGAATATGTGTTGCTGTGATTGGTTGATAAATAAAGCTGCATTGGCCTATGGCAAGGCAGCTTAGAGGCAGGCAGGAAATCTAAGGAGACAGGAAGAAGAAAGGCAGAGGCGGGACAGACGCCAGCCACAGCCAAAGGAGAAGCAAGCTGCCAGCAGACCGGTAAAGTCGCAGAATATGTGGCAAAACATAGATTAATAGAAATGGGTTAATTTAAGATATAAGAGCTAGCTAGCAAGAGGCCTGCCATAAACTATACAGTTTGTAAATAATATTAAGCCTCTGAGTGATTATTTTATAAGCAGCTGCTGGACTGACTGTGGGGCGGGGCAAGACACAGGTGGGAGAGATTCGTCTGGACCACAGGGCTGGGCAGGACCACAGAAACATCCAACTACACGTGGGTATAGTGGTGCACACCTGTAACCCAAGTACTGGGGAGGCTGAGGAGGAAGGAGGACAGCCAGCCTGGGCTACAGAATGAGACTCAAAACAAAAACAATCCCAGCACTCAGGAGGCAAAGGCAGTAGGATCTCTTGAATATGAGGCTAGCCTGGTCTATATAATGAGTTTTGGGCAAGCTAGGATTACATAGTGAGACTCTGTCTCAAAACAAAATAATAAATAACTTCTTCATTATTTAGTATCTTTCTTTTTGTTTTAAAGATTTGTTTTATGTGTGCTTTATTATATAAAGGTTTCCCTAGATGTGTACCATGTGCATGCCTGGTGTGTTCAGAATCACAAGAGGGCATGGAATCCCCTGAGAGTGAAGTTACATATCACTGTGAGCTGCTATGTGAGTGCTAGGAATCAAATGTGGATCCTCTGCAAGAGCAGTGGGTGCTCTGACCACTGAGCAATCTCTGTAGCCCCTGTTTTCTTTTATTAACTAATCCTTCCATTTGCCTCAAAGCCTTGTGAATCCCAGGCCTGAGTCTGGAGTCCAGTGTGTCTGTCCCTTATTTTCTTTCGTTCATTTCCACACTGGGCATATAGCAACAACCTACTGTGTCTGAGGAGGCATCGACGACACCAGGTGGAGACATGTGAAGCTGGCGTGGTTCTCTTGTGATGCTCAGTCATGAGAGGCACTGAAACAACACAAAACAGGCCACTTGTATGTCTCAGTGAGTCAGGCTCTGTGCATGCAGGAGGAGCACACACCTTTCAGAAGATCTCTGGGTATTTCCTTTCTCTTTTCTGGACTTTCTTCGTACTTATTATCAATTCTTTGATCTCAATATGATTTATTAATATTCTTAAAATACTTTCTGTCTGCTGTAACGCTACTTGCTTCAAGAGATAGACACCTTGACTAATACATTGCTGAATTAAAAAAATGCATTTAGTGCGTGCGCGCGCGCGCGTGTGTGTGTGTGTGTGTGTGTGTGTGTGTGTGTGTGTGTGTGTACCACGGTATGCACGAAGAGGTAGTTGAGAACTTACAGGAGCTGGCTCTCCCTCTACTGAGTGGGTCCCAGGGATGGAGCTAAAGTCGTTGGGCTGGCAGCAAGCACCCTTTCCCCACTGAGCCATCTCACTAGCTTGGTATCTCAGAATCTTCATTCCTTCAATATGTGAGTATTTATTCCAAGTTACTTCTTTTTTTTTTCTTTTTTGAGACAGAATCTCATACAGCCCAGGTCAGCCTCGAACTTGCTATATAGCCAACATTATCCCTGAACTCTGAACCTCCTGCCTCCACCTCCAGAATACTGGTATCACAGACATGTGCCACCATGCCTGGCTTCCAAAATTATGTTCTGAAACTCAAAAATTGCTATGGCAAAAAAAAACTATAATGGTTGCCATTTTAACAACCTTTATTTTATTTCTTTTTTTTTTAAAGATTTATTTATTTATTATATATACAGCATGTATCCCTGCAGGCCACAAGAGGGCACCAGATCTCATTACAGATGGTTGTGAGCCACCATGTGGTTGCTGGGAGTTGAACTCAGGACCTCTGGAAGAGCAGTCAGTGCTCTTAACCTCTGAGCCATCTCTCCAGCCCTTATTTTATTTCTTAAGACAGGGTCTCAATATATAGACCTGGTGGCCTTGAGCTCACTACACAGAGCAGGTCAGTCTCAAACTCTGGCCATCCTCCTGCCTCAGCCTCCCATGCTGGGATTAGGGGTGCATACTGCCGCTGCAGGCTTCCTGTTAACTATGGTGCACAGCTCTCTCTCTCTCTCTCTCTCTCTCATATGTGTGGTATGTATGTGTGCACATAGTTATGGAAGTTGATGTCTGTTATTCTCTTCCATCTCTCTTCACCATTATTTTTTGAGACAGGCCCTCTCACTAAACCTTAAGCTCATGGATGTGTTAGGCAGGCTGATCGATGAGCTTCTGGGGTCTCATTGTCTCTATAGCCCCAAGATTGGGGTTACAGGCCTGCACCCTATGTCTGACCTTTTATGTGGGTCTTGGGGATCCAAACTGAGTGTCTCAGGCTTACGTGGCAGGTAGTTTCCAGACTGTGTGTGTGCAGTCCTGTGTCAACCATTACTAGCTATATAATCAAGCAGTGTCAATTACACTCACGTTACCATGCAACAGATCTTTAAAACTTTTTCGTTTTGTGAAACTGGAACTCGATGGGCTGGTTGAACGGCACCCCCTTTGTTTTTCCTCCACGAGTCTCTTAAGACCACATTCCTACTCTCAGTAGATTTCACAAACTTTGGATTCCTCATGGAATGCACTTACAGCATGTCACCTTGTACATGGCTGTGGTTTAGCATAATGTCCTCAAGGTTCATCCATGTTGAAGCAGGTGGCCGGACTCCCTTCCTATTAAAGGGTGAGTAATACTCCATTGCTCTGTGAACCATACTGTTTGCCTGCACTGCTGGGCACTGGAGCTGCTCCCACCCCTGCCTGTGGTGCATTGCCACAGTGAGCACGGGGTGTTCCTGAGTGCTTGAACTAGCAACCAACACTAACCCGTTCTCATAGCTGCCTGTCGGCTCGAGCTGACAGGGAAGAAGAAGTCAGCCATTTCTGGCCGGACTCTCATCTCTGAATGTGTGGGCCACAGTCGACAAATCCCTGCCTCAAAGGAACTTGAATAGAACACTGTCCACATGTTGAGGAGACTTGGGAGGTTTCTTGAATTGGAATCATTATCAAGATAAGCACATTTCTTTTCTCCAAGTTCTCAGGGCTATGTGTAAACCAACCTGGTCACAAGGTCAGGAGCAAGGGGTGAAGAAGTCAGCATGGGGGTTTGTGTTATTGAAGAAGAGGGAAAATGGGCTCACATTTCAATTATCATACAAAGGGCCTCACTGGAGTTTGGCGACTTCTCTGACTATGGAGGTTTGAGTTAGGAGTTCACAAAGAACTGTAGGTCTGAGGCACATGGGACAGAGACTAGTCTCTCACAGAGCACAAAAGCCCCCTCCAAGACTCTGATGCAGAGCCCCTTTCTCTTAGGTGATGGCTAAGAAGCACTGCTGCTGGGAGGGGTCATCAGGCTGCCCCTTTCACTCCCAGCCCCCAGGGCCCAGAACTGTATCTGGGCTCACAGGCCATGACTGTAGCTGACATTCCTGATAGAGTTAGGCCTTATGAGAAGAATCAGGACTAGCTCTCGAGCCTTCTGGAGGACTAAAAAAGATTCCCCCTTCCAAGGGGGAACATGCAAACCACTGCAGACCTGAACCCCCAGACCGCACCTCACTGACTGCTTGCAGCCCATCACTCAGTCTGCGAGAACCGGAGGATAGTTGCAAGCTCAACTTCTTGGAACCCTCTGCCTGGGGTTGTTACTTGTCAGTTAGCATATATGGCTGTCAGAATAGCTTACCTTCTGGGTATCCACCAGGCCAACTCTGTTTCTTTCAGCTCTCGTATTATGTGAATTAATGATGCCCTCCAGCCATCAAATCCATTCTACCTTTTATTTGGCATTTGTTCATTTGATACATATATACATATATAAAAGCTCTGTACATGGTAAAAAATACAAAATAAGCATTTCCTTATAAGTTATGAAGTTACACAGCTATCTTTTAAACTTTAAAGACCACTGCAGAGAAAAATAATGAGAGAGATGTAGTCAGCCCTTCATTCTGGTCATTCACAATAACCTCAGTATAAAATATCCATACAAAATATATATACACAGGAGAGCACAGCTCATAAAAGCTGCACAGACAACAAAGCTGTGTGGAAAAAAATATCAAAGAGGCACACAAGTCCACACCCCAGTGCCTGCAGCTTGGCAGCTTGCAAAAGCGCCCCCACCCCCGAAATAACAAAAGGACACAAAGCAGAGTCCTGGGTGTACATGTTCTACGTGTGGAGAAAGCGAAATGTTTCAGAATCGAATAGAAATAGAGACACACTCTTCTCTACAGAGAGAAATCACTTCCTCCCCCAAAGGAGCATCAGGAAGTGAGAAGCTCGCTGGTGTTTTCCTCTTAGGTGGAAAGGCACAACCGTGCCCTCATTCTCTTTTGGAATTTCTTGTGCTCTCTACTCTCATGGTGAGAAAACGGGAAGACTGACTGCTACTCCTTGCAGGAAGATGACCATCTAGGAAGTTGGGGTCACAGGCTTGGTGTTTGACAGGACCTGGCTCACAGTAACCCCGGGCGGTGGGACTAGAGACACCCTTCCACACACACACACACACACACACACACACACACACACACACACACAC